>CM063589.1:0-162713 GCA_032356905.1 Salix exigua | reverse complement strand
TGAAGTGTGTGAGTTCATTTTAATTTGTGCTATCAAGATAGAAATTGAGATTTACACAAAGCACTAAAATGAACACTTATTCTAAGTCTTCACTTGCTTGCATCTTGGACTTCTTGGTGTGATTTCTTCTTGAATTCCATTATGCTTGTTGATGTATTCTTTGAATAAAACCCGCTTATAGCTTAATCTCATCCAAACATATTCTTAGCCCATTTTCTTTTTATTGTTATCATCAAAATATATAAAGCATACAAAGTATGACATTATATGTCAACAAGTGTTCTTGTTTTTTTGCATAGGGCTACCTTTTCTAGTATTTACAGTAGAGATGATAAAAAAGTGGTTGTGGCCGAGCGGTTGTCCGCGCTGCGCATTGGCGCGCGCGAGTTCGAGACACTCAAATCGCAAAATCGATTTGTTTTTTTTTTTGCTTTTGCTTTTCTTCTTCTTCTTCAAGATTACGTTTTTCTTTTTCTTTTTTCATTTTATTCGTTTCTTGCTTTTTTTGTTTTTTTGTTTTTTTTTCTAATCATTTTTTTCTTGCCTTTTTTTGTTTTTGTTTTTATGTTTTTTTCCTTTTTTTCTTCAAATTTTCCCATGAAATATTTTTTTTTTGTTGGTTATACTTTTTTTTCAATTTTTTTTGCTGATTATATATATAGAATCAGGAAAAAAAAGCTATAAAAAACATTGAATCCGAAGATTAATAATGGTACGTTTAAGTTTGTCAAACACTATGATTATACAATATATATATATATATATATAAAAAAGTTTAAAAATATTATTTTTTTAATTTTTTTCAGGATATATTTTTTAAATTTATTTCTTTTTCTACTTATATATATTTTTTTGTTTTTTATGATTGGGGTTAGCTATAGCGTACCACAATTAATCTCTAGATCCAATTTTTTTTTTTTATTATAACCATAGTGTCCAAATCATTTTATGTGTGCCAAGACTACTCCTCGGTCCCTTTTATTTTTGCTAAAGTGTTTTTCTATATATATAGACACACACACAATATAAGCTAAAATAGCTCGCCCTTTTATTGTAGCAATACTGTTCACACACACACACAAACACTGTGTACTGGACTTTTGATCAACTGCTTTGCGCCTACATGAGCTCAGTGGTCTTCTTTTTTTATACATGACTGCTTTTTTTGTATTTATAGTGTAGAAATGTCAAATGAATGGTTGTGGTCGAGTGATTATTTGTGTGTTGAAAAATATTGAGCGTATGAGTTCGAACCACTAGCCAACAAAACTGATTTTTTTTTCTTTTTAAAAAAACAGGTTTTAAAAAAATTGGGTTATGGTTTTTTTTTTCATTATATCTATATTAAATAGGTTTTTTCTAAAAGCAAAAGAAGCATAATGGGCCGTGTTACTGGCTGGCCCGGGCCGACGAAGAAGTCGGGCTCCATGCTGATTGCATCACAGAATCAGATAGAATCAAACGTTCGAGCAGAGGAGGATCTATATCCATGTTCAAGTAGTTCCCTGCAGAGTAACGCCGTACTGATCGAGACGAAAGATTAGTCATGGGATTTCGTTTTGATTTACTTTTGTTGGTTACGACCCTTGTTTTACTCTCAACAATAACTCCTACTGTACTTTCCGATGTCATTCTCTCCAAAGTAGATCGCCGTGTAAGTTTTGCAATTTCAGACATCTTATTTTCTTCGATGGCTGTTTTCGAAATCTCGAAATTGAGTTTGATGATTTTGTGTTGCAGATTGATTTGACTTCTCAAATTGTGCGCGTTACTTCCACATTAAAGGTGCTTCACTGACTTGCTTTATTTTCTTTTTTCCACTTCTTTTAAGATTTTGATGTTTGATCTTGATGTTATCAACTGGAAATAAGTTAATTGATTTGTTTTATTGAAGCCCTTTTAAGCTTAGTTTGTTTTGGAAATGGGAATTGGCTCAAAAACCTTAAGCTTGTATTTCTTACTGCCACCTCACTTTTTTAGGTGGAGAATGCTGGTCCTGATCCAGTTTCTGAGGTTTTGCTCACCTTTCCTGAGATTCAGGCCAAAGATTTAGCATATTTGACGGCAACCCTTAATGAGGGTAAAGGGAAAGTGAAGAAGTCAGGTAGTAATCTCCTCATAAATGTTGCCAAACCAGAGGAATTGCCTCCATCTCTGATTTTTCATTCAGTATCATTACCTAAGGCTTTGGGTGAAGGAGATAGTTTGACTATAGATGTGCTCGCAGTATTTACTCATGCATTAAGGCCATTTCCTGAGGAAATCACACAAGCTGATATTCAGCTAGTTTTGTTTCAAGATACTGCTCACTATCTCTCCCCTTATGCAGTTAAGGCTCAGTCCCTTACTGTTAAATTGCCCAAGGCTAGAATAGAGACATATACGAAATTAGAGAATACTAATATCCATGGCTCTGATATCAAATATGGCCCATATGAAAACCTTCCTCCCTTTTCATATGCACCCATAGCTGTCCACTTTGAAACCAATCAACCATTTGCTGTTGCTCAAGAGTTAGTGAGGGAGATAGAAATTTCCCATTGGGGCAACGTGCAAGTTACAGAACACTATAACGTTGTCCATCAAGGTGCTAAAAGCAAGGGTGAATTTTCCAGGTCAGTTACTTTATTCTTCACGTGTTGGTATCATGTTGGTGATTGATATAATATTTAAATTTTGATTCAGATTTTATCCTTTAATCCTGCAGGCTTGACTTTCAGGCTAGACCACACCTTCGAGGCGCATCAGCCCTCAGGAATCTTGTTGCAAAATTGCCACCAAGAGCTCATTCCATCTATTATAGGGATGAGATTGGAAATATATCAACATCTAATGTCTGGGGTGATCCTAAAAAGGTTGACATTTTGATTGACGCAAAACAAATTATTGGAATAATTGCTCTTGTTTGTAATTCAACTTATCTCTTAAATTGCAGACAGAACTGGTTATTGAACCTAGATATCCGTTGTTTGGAGGCTGGAGAACTACTTTTACAATTGGATATGGTTTGCCACTGCAAGATTTTTTATTTGGGTTGGAGGGGAAACGTTTCCTTAACTTCTCTTTTGGTTCCCCAATAAATGATTTGGTCACTGATAATCTCATTGTGAAGGTATGTTCAATAGAAAATGTTTCCTACAAGAATGTTTTCTTGAGGCAGTCTTGACTTGGTTTTCTTGTTGCAGGTTGTTTTGCCAGAGGGATCTAATGATATATCAATTTCTACTCCCTTTCCTGTAAAACAAGGACAAGAGGTATTATAGCGCTGAGAGTTTATATTCTTTTTTGGTCGTCTTGTATTCATATTTCTTAACACTATTTTCTTTTATGTTTCAATTTATTTTTATTTTTTTATCTTGGGCATAATTTCTTCTCTACTATAAAATATTGAGGCTATCTTCCTTTATTTGATTGTTTTTCTGATTTAATGCAGACCAAAATTTCCCACTTAGATGTTGCTGGGAGACCAGTAGTTCTGCTGGAAAAGACCAGTGTTGTTCCTGAACATAATCAATATTTCCAGGTACTTTTACTCTCTATTTGGATATCTATGAACTGCATCGAAGTGTGAAAGTGTGAATCAAGGCCACTGTTACTATGGGACCAACTTTATCTAATGCAAAAACAAGAGACTAGCTGAAGACTAGTGAATTCAATGAAAATTGGAACAAGAGGGGTGCTGGTCCTTCATAGTTTATTAAAAGGCATGGAAGAGTGTTTCTGCTATTCTTAATTGCAACTTGGTTTTGAGGATGCTTGATTACTATAAATATTTCGTACAGTTGTAGCATTATTTTTGTGTTCAAAAAACGTGCATTTCCTCCAAGAAATTTAGAAATGTTTCAACATTATAGTGCAAGGCCATCCTACACTAATGGATTTAACAGAAGTCAAATCTCTTCTTCCTTATAGTTGTTTTGCTATTCTTTGGAGAGGTGAAGGGATTTGAAAGCGATGGTCTTTACCATGGCAAGAAATCGTAGAAAACTGCTTTCTTGTGTGTAATGTGGAGCATGTTGGAGGGTAACATCTGGGTTTCCCATCCTATGAGACTTGAAGAACTCTTGTTTTAAGTTTCTAATTTTCCAATAAGTTGAAGTGCAGGACTTACATTTCTTAGATTTTACAAGTAATATTTCTTCATGATTGAACTGGTTTTTTCTTGTCTTTGATACAGTCAATAATTGAATATATCATTTTGCTAATCCGACAAACATTAGAAGGAAAGTTAGCATCTGGTCTTGATGTTACACATAATTAAATGATAGATGTCTTAGATGTGTTGAATGTCTTTTTGTTTCCTTAAAAAATGCTGTTTGTATTGCAGGTCTATTACAGGTTCAACAAACTTTCGATGCTTAGGGAGCCATTTATGTTGATTTCTGGATTTTTCATCCTTTTTGTTTCTTGCATCCTATACATGCATGTGGACATGTCAATCTCGAAGTCCTCTGCCTCATATTTGGCAAAACTGCAGTGGGATGAGGTAAGTAGGATGTCATATCGTGTACTTTTTTCAGTTCAATCTGACATCATTGTTTACCACTGAAAAAACTTTACTCATTTATGATCTCAGGTGCGAGCAACAATTCAGCAAGTCGTAAGTATTATCAACCAGTGCCTATCTAAGCATGATAGGCTAGAAGCATCACTGCACGATCTTTCTAGGACTGGGGATGTTCAAGCTTGTAAAACTGCTCGAAAGACAGCTGACAGCTTGTTTAAAGAGTATTCCAAAGAGTTGAAGCCCTTGCTTTCATTCTTGCAATCTTCTCCTCAGGCAGCTCAGATATTGCCAAAGGTTTGCCTATTTACTTCTTATCCTTCGATCACCAATAGAGGATTCGACCATCACTTGGGACATGAATTGTAATACATCTGAATGCAATCAATACTGGCTGTTTATGTAGGTGGAAGAGCTGGTGGCAAAGGAGAAGGAATTGCAAGAGAGGCTGATAGCAAAGCATTCAACAATAGTGGACTGCTATGAGAAGAAGATTGGAGGAAGGGAACTTGAGAATCGGGTTGCTTCACATCAACAAAAAGTTGTAGCATTGAAGCAGGAGGTTGACGATCTTCTTGACTACATTGAAGAAATATAGTTCAGGTTCAGGGTCCCTATGTTTCAGGGTCAGAATTTGGTTATTATCTAAATTAAGACTTTTTGAGCTGACTGCAATTTTCTTCGGCGATAGTTTGCCAAGTCTTGCTACTACATGATAATGATAATTGGAACTTAGAGCTTACAAGAACTATCTTTATTAGCCCTGCATGTTGAATTTTGAGTCTGGGACTATGGTCAGGTGGTGTTATCATTCAAACCAATCAACCATTTAAATTCTCATAGCTTCCAGATTCGGTGAGCACATTCCAAATGCCAAAATGGGAGTAGTATCCCTCGACCCTGGTAGCCAATCATGCAATCCACCCAGTTATGCATCGCTATCAAATATTTATGGTATGCATCCAGTAGGACATGGTACAATTGACATTTTGCTTTCATTTAGAAAATCTAATCGCCATTGTCATCATAGGTTGCTTGTTCGCACATGCTCATTGCATGTGTTGTGTGCATGCGCGTGCTTGAGAGAGAGAGAGAGAGAGAGGGCCAATCATGTTTCTTCAATGAGCTCAACCAAAAGTAGTCAAATCTGTGAAATTTTACAGTATCAGAATTGAAAATGCTTGGGGGAAATTGGAACTGTCAGCTTCCAACACTGGGAAGTACGGGTAGCCTTTTAGAAGCAGCGTCTTCGATCAAAAGAATCATATTGCCAGACTACCTCTTCTCAATCAGAAGCAAAAATTTCTCACTTACTGTCCATCAGCTGGCATTACTTGCAGAAGCTCAATGTTCAATTCAAATGTACTTCCTGGCTGCATTACGAATGTGATAATAAGTGAGCACAATTTGTAACCTAAACATTTTCTAGATTACTGCAAGCAGTTGCAGAAAACATGACAACGGATATGCGAAAGAAAGAGGGAAAAAAAAGGGGCACAGGCGCTTTCTACAGCACAAAATCCTGTTGAAGGGGGGGCTTTCCAGGATTCAAAAAAGAAGAAGATTTAGTAGTTCTCCCATAAACACTTCCTTAATATGGAACTTCTAGATTGATTCACGACGACCAATAGCGTACTAATTCAAAGCCACATTTCCCTCTACAGAGAAGAAACAAGTTTGAATCGCCTCTAGGCTCTGGCTACCATTATAACCTCGTTAGTTTTCCATTTGTTCGACTAAATCATGTACTACCATCAAGGAATAGTGTTTACCGGAATCTCATTCATTCCTCTTTGTCCGTAACCAGCCTCTGGAGGAACAATCACAGTCCTCTGCAAGAAGAGAAAAATGATACTGAAAAGAGCAAGAAAGCTGGTAAAGATTGAAGAATGATAGTCATGGAGTCAAGTTCAGAGGCAAATCAGAGAAATTAAGAGGTTATAGAATAACCACCCTAAGAAGTGAGCATATAGTAGTAATAAATTAGAGGATGCAATCACCTTCCCTCCAACTTTCATCCCTTCCGTTACCGAGTACATAGCTGGAGGAGGTTTGGGTGCAGCCTGTGCAGAAAATAGACCATTTGGGTTGTCCACAAATTCACGCTTCCTTTCCTTGCCTGGTGGTGCCCCAACCTTGAACACATATGGCTAATTAAACCATGAGGAAATCAGTACTGGCAATCTATCCACTTGCAAATCCAAGTTATCATTATTTGAAAATGCCACCAAGAAATGAGCAACAGAAACAATCCAAGTTAAATAAGCATGCTGCCATGAACAGATAATTTCTATGACTGAATTAAAGTTAAAAAGACTCATTCTCAATGCAACGTTTGAATATTTGCAGTTGAACTTATCCTAAGTTGGGGTGTAGCTCAGCTAGACCTCTGTCAGATTAGCAAAAGGCCAGGGCAAGAATCATAGCCCCTTCTCCCTCCATTTCTCTCCAGGAAAGAGTCCACACACACACGCATTTAAGTAGGAGGAGGATCAACCTGAGCAATTATTCGATTTCCAGCTAAAAGCTTAGATTCTCGACTCGAAACGGCTGTTATTCCCCTATATAGACAGTCAAAATGCACCTACAAAGGGAAATGCACGAGAAAGCATAAGTTTCAATGAGAGAGGCAGAAACAGATTAGTTTTGGTTTCCAACAAATTTACCTGAACTGTCATTCCCTTTTCTGCTACTGCACCCTTTCCCTCAAGAACATCATAGTACTTCAATCCACCAGCTGCTATATCCCCAACAAAAATAAAAACATAAAAAAAATAGTAGTAATTCTAAATCCCTTTTAAATATATCCATAAAATCACTGGAAAAGGGACTGATCAAAGCAACAGAAAGTGAAGAAATGTAATGTAGAATTAGAGGAAAAATTGTAAAGAAGTAAGGGAATTTTGGAGCAACTAACGGCTCGTGAGATAGTCTTCAAGAGGGATGGTCTTCTTGTTGCGTCTCTCTCTGGCCTCAGCTAATTGAGGTAGTGAAATGAGGGTAAAAGGCAAGGTAGATATCAAAATCGCACATCTTCTTGAAGTGGGTTTTGAGAGACAGACATGGTTTGATTGTGCTTGTGTTTGCTTTGGGGTTAATTCAGCTAAATTTTGAAGATGACGATGAACAATCCATTTGTCCAAGCTCCATGTTGTTGAAGCCATGGCCGTTGGAATCCAAAAAAATGGTTTTACGGTTATAAAACTCCCGCAAAACCCACTCTCTCTATCCACTCTTGCTACCAAATCACCATTTTGCCCCACCCCCACTTGGTTTCTCATTTTAATGCACTTCTCTTTTCTCAAATCCCTTCTTACTTCAAAAACAAAATTATAATATTTTTTGTCTTACTTTTTTTTTAACCAATAAAAAACAAACTTTTTTTCACAACAAAATCTTGCATCATGTATTAAAAAAAATAATTATTCTATCATACATATCATATAGTTATTAAATCTAGTGCAAGATTAAACTTGGCTCAAGATACTTAGTGCTAATTTTTATTTTTAAATTAATTTTTTTAGTGTTTAATATCATTTTGATATGTTGATATTAAAAATAATTTTTAAAAAAATAAAAAACATCATTTTAAAGTATTTTTAAATAAAAATTATTTAAAAAAAATATTAATCATATTTTCAAACCGTAACGATATGAAAAGACCGTTTACATGCCATTATTATTGTTATTAGATGACATGTATTCTTTCTCAATGAAGAAAACTACAACCCTTAGGTTTATTTTTATTTTTTCAATTTAATTATGCATAGAATAATGTCTGAAATCCAATCACCAACTGCGATGGTTGTCTATAATTATAATCAGATGTTAGATCGACAGGATTTTATAGCAATGGAAAAACTCTCTGCTGGCCTGCTCATCTCCGACTGTGAGCTGGAGATAGGCAAGAATGTATCTATTATATTTACTTGTGTTAGGGAAACCTCATCAATAAGGTCGTTGTAGTATAGTGGTAAGTATTCCCGCCTGTCACGCGGGTGACCCGGGTTCGATCCCCGGCAACGGCGTCTTTTGACGATTTATTCATAGTTTCTCACCGTTCTTTATCGTTTTTTTGTGCGTCTTCTTTTCTCTGGGTTTGCAATTTGGAAAATGAAGGCTGGCAGCCCTGACCTTGGCCCTTTACATCCAAAGCAGGAGTCCACCCATTGATTCGAAACAAAAACAAACTTTTGAATACCATTATCAATAACTATCAGTCTACACAAGTTATAAGCCATGAAGGTTGCTGTAAACTACATGTTCTTTGGCGATTGCATTCATTATGGAGGTTGGCAAACCATTAAGGTTGCTGTAAACTACATGTTCTTTGGCGATTGCATTCATTATGGAGGTTGGCAAGCGCGGATGCATCTTTTCTAACACTGGAAAGTGATAAATAAAAATGCCCTACAACGAAAAAAGAGAATGTTTAATGAACTGAACCTCACCCTATGCATCTGCAAAAACAAATCATTATTCCCTCATTTTAGTGCTCTAAGGAGACCTAGATGAATACTGGTTTTGTTGCGAATCGCTTGGAACAAACACCTGAAGTTGGCCACCCCTCGGTGACCTGCCTTGCTGATAATAACTTGAGGTAGATCCTCTATCCTGGCTCAGAGCCAGTGAAGTGCCAGTTCTTGTCCCTCTGCCTAGCTGCTCGTTGACAAGAGGGCCTCCAAAAAATATAGATTGATCTGTGTGCAAAAGCTCTGTTCCTCGAACCTGAGACGAAGAACCACCACCTCTTGAGGAAGAGACAAAGCGTCCAGCTTCTGGATCCCAATAAACTGTTGTTCTCATATTCTGTGCTACACCAAAGTTTCTTCTCATAGGAATTTGGGCCACATTCTCGTGAAGAGGATTTCCTTTTAGTTCAATTTGTCTTGCTGTCCAAGGAGGTTGATCTGCTGAAGTCTTATAAATGGGGCTGAAGTGGTCTCCGTTTGAAGATTGCTGTTGTATTGGAGATGTGGCAAAGTTGGAGACATTAGCACTGCTAAAATTGCCAAGACTCTGACGGCATGACTCAATGTCATCCCTGCTAGCAAGACTAGCATTGCTGGCTGGATATGAGTTGGTCCTTGAAGGAGATAGACCTGTCACCACTGCTCTAGCGTTTTTATTTTGAAACCCTTGATCAGTACTGAGTGGACTGCTCCTTCCACTAACATTGCTACTGGATAACTTATCAGCATCATAAAGGTTATATCGAGAACCCACGGGTCTAAGAACAGATGATGATGCTCTAGCCTTTGCAGCTGCTTTAATAGCCTCACTGGAATCCAGTTTCGCAAGTTTCCATGCACTGATTCGAACTGGACGCTGTGGTAACTTTTTGGCTCTGTCAGCTTCTTGAATTTTATCTGGATCAACAGTAGATGGTAGGCGTCCTGGCTCCAAATGTGGAATAATTTCATCCTGCTTATTAAAGACCCAAAGCTAATCAAATTCCAACCCCATTTTGTTAAAGAGTCAAGGAAAGAGAATCCAAAATAGCAAAGGATGCAATTACTACATGCAATGCACAAAGGAAATTATAGCCAGAAGTATGTCTAAGATCCTTGTTGATGGAAGGATAAGCTATGAATAATAATTGTAGTTGAAATTTACCTTTTCAGGGACAATTTTCTTAGTCATAGTTTCATGTGGTACTTATGAGAACTAGGAAGCATTAAACAGCTCTTATTTCTAACATAGGCGACACCAACTTTTCTTGATAACTTGATACAGACAGATGTGGTACCTGATGATCCATGAAGATTCTTGGAGGGGTACACCAAACACCTTTATATTGCAAACTCATCCCTATAGAGCTTCTTCCACTCACTGTAGTAACAGCAGAACTGGTTGGCGATGTTGGCAAGCTTTGCTGCTCTCCTCCATCAACAGATGGTCCAGGTGGTTCACTCTGAGTTCTCATGGCAACTACATACTCGTATGTTGTGATACCCTGCAACAATAAAGTATTTCACTGTTGCATTTTACATCGAGGCAAACATAGTAAGAGAGGAGGCAAGGCTATTTATGAACACACCTTTCGTATCAAAATCAGATGGAAAAAAAATAGCTCCCCAAGAGGCACAGTGGCAAGCAAAGATACGAATGTGCACAAGGCCTGTACCATTATTAAGTTAACATCATAAAACATAAAAGAAAAGCATCGACAACGAGAAACTTTATCACGGTGAAAACCATAGCACACACCAGTTCAACCCCTAAGAATTTCCAAATTGTACATACATTTACAGAACACAAGCAAAACAGTGAAAAATACAACTCAATGTTCTCAGACAAAAAAAAAAGAAGCAGGAATTATAGTTTATTAAATTTTAAGTTCCATTCCAATCAGCCTGATGTGAATTTTATATCTATAATGTACACATCTTATATCTATCAACAAAGAAATTGGGAAATGTACCACAACTGTCGTAAAGGGGGGGCGTGAGAATCCAATGCCAAGTTTCTCCATTATTTGATGGTCCATACCCTTTCTATCCACAAAGCATCGAACAAGGACAACAACACCAACTCCAAATTCCACGATAAGCTGACAACAATGCACAAGGTAGATGAATACGAGAAAACATATTTTGTTGGAATTTGGGGAACAGAAACATATCTAATATAAGTAAATTGTGGTGCAAGAAAAATAAGGAAACAAAGAATCACAAATAAAATATGAAATTCTACCCAGACAAGGCTTGTTGCCATGAGGGAAACAAATGTGATGTAATTTTTCTTCCCAACACAATTGTTCAACCACTGCATCATAGAACAGATAATTCATCAACCAGTATTGCAAAAGCAAAAAGGATCTGAAAAGACAGGGATGAACATCCAGAACTCACCCGGCAGTGATGATCAAATCCATCAACACATTTGTCACAACTTCTGCAATGTTTGCTGAATTTGCGTACCTAGAAATCAAAAATCAGGACCTTGATATTGAAAGCTTTACCCAGAAAGAAAATTGTGGAGGGCAAAGGAAAACACACACTCCCACAAAATGTTACTCTTCCCTGGCATTAACCTCCCAATAATTCTTCAACTATGGGCATCTAACTCAACCAGCTATTGTGACTTCCTTGACTGGTTGACATCTTACCTTCTTATTTTCACCTGTATTTTCCCTCTTCTATTTTTTGTGTGTGCATTAGTTTGTGGGCAAACCTGTTTTCAGAAGGCAAGGGGTTTCTAAATAAAAGGGAACACTATCTCAGGCAATCAAAATAAAACTTTATGGGAAAACCATGTACCTCGGCATTGCAAAGTGTACAGAACAAAGCATCCTCTCCAGATTCTTGCGGTAGAATATCTTCATCTTTTCGGCAATCTTGTTTCACCAAAAAACAACAAAAGAAACCTCCAAGTCTTGAACACCATCTTGAACTGTATTTATTGGGTTTTCCTCCATTTTTTAACCTTGTCTTGCTAGGTTCTTCAGCAAAATTTCCTTATGACCAAGAAAAATTTGTGATTTTGTTTCAAAAAAGAAAAGCATTAATAAAAAAAGCTTATATCCTTGATAGAAGTTTCATAACTCCACAATGAACAATTTGTTCCTTTCAATAGAAAGGCTGAGTAATTGCTCATCTGCATCTGTCATAACTGGGACAAATCAGAGAACCCGAAAAGACTAAAGGGACATTCAGGTTAGACTTTAAGAGCATGATTATCAGCATTCCTGGATAAATATTAGAATGCTAATCAAGTTTCCATTCTAATAGTCCAAGAGGCACATGCTGCCGCTTCAATGTTTCATTATCCTTATTATACATTACCAGTCAAATGGTTGTCTCCAATCTACCTTTGCGATTCATAGATTTTCTAGTGAGAGAACTACATGGTAAGTAGACTAACCAGGAAGATCGGTGTTGTTTTCTGATTTATGGCCTGCTGTGTCATCAGCTTCTAGCAGAATTCCAGGATCGGCCGGATCAATTGCAGTGCATCGTGCATAAAGAATAAATACAGAGAGCGCCTGAGAGTTAATCAGAAAAGAGGGCAAAAGTAATAAGGTAACAGAAGCCCAAAATAAAAATTCATATCAATTAGCAAAGATAACAGGATAGGGAGTAATCATGCTCACCAAGACAGAATAAACACCAATAGCCACATATTCATAGATGTCCTTCCCTAGGAAGGGAGCAAAAAAGGAATAGAACGCGACAGAAAGCAGGAAATAAACTGTTACAGCCACAATCTGTGCACCATGAAAAGTTCAACAACATTAATTTTTGAAGAAAACAACAGTGCATAATTTTTTTTCCATTCAATTTATTCACAAACCTCCCCTGGATACTGAACCAAAGATCTTAAAACTCATTTAAGCGAACACAAGCATGCATAACCTGTCCATACCATCAACAGTTTGCAAAATACTACTGATCACTATCTACATTCTACTCATATGAACTTTAACTAGCGACATATGACTTTGTTCTGCTATCACAACAGCTCAAGTAGGCCCCTCCTTGACTAGATTCACCTTGCTTTTCTTAGAAAATGGGCAACATTGATCACAAGTGGAAACAGATTACTCAAATTACACGAGCGCAAGGTCACATCACGCGATCTCAACTAAATTAAGCCCTATAACATCTATATGGCTAAATCAAAATTTTAACTTCCCATTTATCTCATAAACCAAGCCATCATTAACAAAAAATTACACTCAAACTTGGACACTACCCCAAAGTAGAAACAGATACAAATCTGTCATAGGTTTCTGTCATGTCAAAGCAAAATCATTCCACAATGGGAAAAGGAAAAGGAAAGAAAGCATGTCCATCGGTCCATAATTATAAACAGATATAAATTGACTTTAACTAACTAAAAAACACAAAATCCCTACAGCTATGACTCAAAAAACAAAAAAAAAGCTGAACAAAATGTAAAAGGAAAGAAATGTACTTGAAAAGTATGAACAGGGAGTTGCCATCCATGGCGCCTGGCCATTATTTCAAAAACCCAGTTCTAATTTTCCAATCAAAACCGCCTATACTCGGAGTCAACAACTGTGACTAAATACATTATGTAAATCCATGTGTAAAAAAAAATCAGAAAATCATTTTCATTTTCAAGACTGTTGCATTTCTTTTATATTCTACTGTAGTTTAGTGGAGTAAAAATGGGTTTCAAAATGATGAAGAAAAATCAAAGCTTTATTAGGTTTTGTGGAGGAGGAGGGGATTTTTTTTTCAAAGTACAGGACTGAATTGGACTACACTTTATTTATAATTCAGTTAACTTTAGGAATTCAAAAGCAACTCGTGTAACCTATAGAAACATAATTTGATTAAAAAAAATAACTTCGAGATGATATTATTTTTAAATATTAAAATAATAACATATTAAATTAATCTAATCAACTACACTAATATGTTAAATTTGCAAATCAAGTTAAAAAAAACTATAATAACCTTATAAAAAATAAGAAAATATAAAATCAATTTTTCAATCAGTTAATGTTAAAAGATAAAATTAAAAAAAGAAATTAAAAAATTGCTTACAAAAATAATTTGAATTAGACTATGAAACCCACTATCTAAATTATAAAACAGATTATAAATTTTAATATCCAATATATTAAAACATAAATTAAAAAATAACTTTACTCTCTCGCATAATATTCTTTCTATTAAACTAATCTTCGATGCTTGGTGTATTTATTCAGCGTGACAGAGCGAGTGGTTGGCAATGCTATTTTTTAATTGAAAATATATTTAAATTATTTTTTAAATAAAAAATATAATTTTAATAAACGTTTTAAACAATTAGCTGAATCGCATTATATAATGGAAAGATTTTTACCTAAAAAAAGACTCCGTTGTTTTATTATTCCAGAGGCTTTCACGTCAGGCCTTCTAGTTATTTATTTCATTTCAGTGGGTACTCTCCAATTTTAATTTTATTTTGATGTAATTATTAATATAATAATTATTTTTTAAAATATTTTTCATTTAAAAATATATCAAAATAATAATTAATATTGAATTCATACTGTCATCACATCATATATTACACCAGCAACATTGACTCCTTGGAAGGCTGATTTCTTACATGAAATTATTTTGAATTTTTAGCAAATTAACACGGTGTTTGGTACCCTCAGAAGACATGGAGGACATGTCAGAAGGCAAATACAAGGAACATATTTATTTATGCTTTCCTAGTATAGAATTTATTGGATATTAATGTGTTTTTCTTAATTCTTACCACAAGAGGCACAGCCATGCATCAATCAGTAAAGCTAGGTTCGGTCAATATCATCACGATCAAAAAGAAATGTTTGACTACGTGGGTGTGTTTTGCAAGAAACGTTGCCGACCACCTTCGCTTTGAAGCACTTGAGCGACCACGTGAAACAAGAATGTGTAATGGGAAGGTGGAGTGGAGATGCTGAAGACCCGTTCTCTCACTCCCCTTGGCATACCATCACATTACCTTTTGTATAAAATATCAGTCCTCGCCAATTGCCTAATTACACGTCGGCCTTGTTGAGTTTCATTCCTGTCTCTTCACGTGAAAAATGCCAGGCACATTAATGGCATCTAATTTTGGACCAGCTGAGGATCTAATTTATTAGAATGGGATCTACTTACGACCGTCAAATCAGATAATTTATATAGAAATATTTATGTTTTTTTCCCCACCAATATTTGACATATAATATTATAAACACAAAGTTATCATCATTGTTATTTTGTATTTGTCTACGAGTGTTATAGTAAGATTTAAAAACATGTGATATACGATAGTATAATATTGATTCTCACAAAATTATTGATGAAATTATCAATATATATTTTATTGGTAAATACCGATGATTTTAGTTATGAAATTTAAAATTCTACAAGTATAATGACCCCCGACCGAATTTCAACAATCACAACACTAAGTTCAGTGTTGTGATTTTTTTTTTTATGATTTTCTAATTTAAGTAGGCAAATCTACCGTTAAAAAATTAATTTTAACATTTTTTTTTGCTTTTCTTAAAAGTATATTGATTTTGTTCAGGTGTTTTTTTATATATAGCTTTTATCATATAAATTCATTGTATAAATTTATGACGTGTACATGCTACATTTTGTTTTAAATTATATAAAATTGTATTTGTTTAGCTAATGTATTTAATCAAGGGCATGATTATTAGATATAAATTTAATATAAATAATAGAGGTTTGTTCATGGATGTATTGCGAATCACTCAAGTGTGATGGGTTATTGTAATGAAGTTTAAGGTTTTATTAACTACGTAATATATGATTTAGGAATATTAATGGAGGCATTATTATATGTTTTATGTAAAAGGTGCAAAACACAAAAAGTTTATCGATCTAGATGTTTTCACGATACATCTTCTACAAAAACAAATCATTAAAAATATTTATGTTGGTATACACATGAAGGATAATTTGTTCTTCACGGGATCGATAAACTTTTTGTGTATTGCGAATCACTCAAGTGTGATGGGTTATTGTAATGAAGTTTAAGGTTTTATTAACTACGTAATATATGATTTAGGAATATTAATGGAGGCATTATTATATGTTTTATGTAAAAGGTGCAAAACACAAAAAGTTTATCGATCTAGATGTTTTCACGATACATCTTCTACAAAAACAAATCATTAAAAAAATTTATGTTGGTATACACATGGAGGATAATTTGTTCTTCACGGGGTCATGGTAGGAATGATTGTTGGTTCTAGTTTCAACAACGAAATATAAATGTTAATAGTGATCCTTATAAGAACATGGTTATGTGATGCAATGAGATCATGGTGAGCAAAATATTATGTCAGTATTTTTCACAAAGCTAAACAACAATGACTTGAAATGTCATTGTTACTAATAGCTAAATCGACAAAACATTCATTGATATTTTTCGGAGTGTCCGAAAGTAATTACTCAAAATATTACTATTGTTGGTGATTATACTGCCAAAATATAATGAAATATATCAATAAAATCACCAATAAAATGTCAATGATAAAGTCACTAATGATATATTCTGACAACATCATTAATGGAATATCCAAATGAAATTACAGGCAATGTTTTTACACGTGGATTCAATCATGACAAAAAAATAAATTACTGAAACATAGTCTTACCAACAAAAGGTTTATATCCGCATGGCTGTTAAAAAAATATTTACCGATAAAAAGTACTACATTGTTGGTTTATGGAGGAATAATGCTGGTATGATCCCCCCACATTACTGTTTGACTATAGTGTCTTACAAGTTGTCACGCGTCGTGCACTCCTGTTAACAATCATCTTTTTATATGTAATTATTTTTTTATATTTTAAATTTATATTTTTATATTCGCTTGGTGTATTTAGTTTTTTTAAACGCTAATTTTAAAGTATGAATTTCAAAAATAGGAGACATATTTCATCTTTTTTTATCATCGGATTACTTTTTTAAAACCATTAATATTACTTCCTTGAAAATTAGAAATTAACTTAACTTTTTAAAATAAATTATTTTTTATATTGAATTTACTCCCTGACATGTAAAATTAGACAATGATTTAAGGCTTCATTTAACAAAAAAATATCATGAATAAGTATGACATATTTATCGATTATACTTTTTATGAAATGAAAATTATCCCCATTAAACAAAAGGTCTCTGAGTATGAAATGAAATTAACTAAGGCCACACTTTTCACACATGAATGAAAAATAAAATAAAATAATATTTTTAAAATATTTTAAAAGGTGTTATTTATAAATTTGCCTAGGTTCTCTATTCACCTTGAGCTAGTTTCACACACCAGCCAATTGTTTATTTTAAATTTGTTAATTGTTAGTTAATGAGATTTCACGGACATGGATGAATGTATTGCATTTTTGAATTTAATTAAATTATGTAACATTAGGATATTTTCAATAAAAGTTATGGACATGAAGCTTTTTATAATGTTATAATCTTTAACCGTGCTGTAGATTTACATGTTAGTAATATTAGGATATTCTATAGTGTTAATACAGGAGTTGATGATTTTATATATTAATAATTATCACTTAATTACGTGTAATAAATTCTACATGTATCAATTAATTAACTAATTTTGAAAAGCCAGTTTACTACAAAAAATAAATAAATCCTGATCTCCGGATTCTAAGCCAAACGCCATGTCATCGAGGCACTCAAAACGAACATGAAATAATCCAACGGTGTGGAAAGCGCAAGGCCATCACCACCACCACCGCCATCATCGGCTGGTGTTATAACGCAATTCCTCTCGCTTCAAATCTTGGGAGTCGTCGTAATAAACGAAGCAGCAGCTTACATATCATCGAGTGGAATCAAAATCAAACCATCACCCGTTCCTGCTCTTCAATCTCTTCCCTCAATCCTCTTCTTCTTCTTCTTCTTCTTCTTCTTCTTCTTCTTAATCTTCTTCTTTTGGAGCATCAAGAGAAACCTCTACAACAATGGCTGCTGCTACTGCTATTCTTTCGAATCCTTTGTTTTTAACCAGAAATCCCCAAGGACTTCACATATCTCTAGGTTTGTAATTTTCATTTTTCGCTCACGTCAATTCAATTTTGTTATATCAATCCATAATTAGGTTTATTTGAGGTGGCTAGAAATTTTTATGGCTTTCCTTGCCTGGCACACAGCATTTGTAAGTGAAAATAATAATTATATTATTTATTTATTCCTGTTAGCGTTGTCTTCTGTTTCTTCTTCTATAAATCCGTTGGACAAACGCGCCTTGAGTGGTGGTCCTGGAAAACTGCGAATAACCAACTCCATAACCCGAAGCTCACTCACAGTCCAAGCTGCTGCCTATAGGTACCGCATAATTGATTTGATGGAAATAGAAGAATTACTATAAGTTCAGCTGAGAATTGCATGTTTGCCTATGTTTTCACAGTGATGGAGGAAGAAGGCCAAGCAATGCAAGCATTTTTGTTGGTGGCTTTGTTTTGGGAGGACTTATAGTTGGTGCTCTTGGATGTGTATATGCTCCCCAGGTCTTGTTAATTTTTTCCTTATTTCTCTTGTCTCTTCCAAATTAGCGGTGTGTGCTTCTTATAGCACAGATGGAGAGAATTTTACAAGTCATTTTGCAAGTGAATCTTCTTTCTTATGCTTCCGTATAGATCAGCAAGGCTTTAACTGGCACTGACCGGAAGGACCTTATGAGGAAGCTGCCCAAATTCATTTATGATGAAGAAAAAGCTCTGGAGGTGTGCTTTAGCTCTTGATTCTTTCTGTTCATATTCAATCCCTGGCATTTTCACACTTTTGATTGAACCTCGCTTTGTGATTTTTCTATTCTTGTATGTCACTTTTTGCTATCTCCGTTTCTCTATTCATTAATGATCTTTGGGATCCGGACTCACTTCCTATCTGCCTTTCAAGTCGTTGCTATTCATTAATGGAAGTATTTGTTGATTATTGTCCTGGAAAATTTACTTTTCAGCTCATTGCTGCTGTGTCATAGCATATGTTGATCATTGTCCCGAAATAGTTTTGAAGTTGAGATTCCTTAAGAGCTTGATTAATTTTGCTTTTGTCTCTGGATTGACATACAATGCGTAATTGATTCCTTGGCACCATCACATTGTGTGTGCTGTGTGCCTGATGTTTTATGATCAGCGTAATGAAACAGTGTTTGTATTTTCTTGATTTCCAGAAAACACGAAAAATATTAGCCGAGAAGATTGAACAACTGAACTCAGCCATTGATGATGTTTCCTCTCAACTTCGATCAGAAGATGCCCCAAATGGAGCGAGTGTGCATTCTGATGACATTGAAGCTGCCATATGAGCTAACCTCTGTCTACGCAGCGGTCTGCCTGGTCTCTGCTACCAGTAATTTCCATACTGATATATAATAGTAGTTGAACTGATCTTTCTTTGCTCTCTTCATTTCAATGAACAGTTCCACTGCGGCGGCACCTTGCATGACCTGTTCAGTTAGATTTCGCTGATCAACTATTGTACTCGAGTTATATACCATAACATTCCAGCATTTTTTATTTCCTTATACGAGGAGCTGTTGTTTTGACTTAAGTTGTCTAGAGCTCTAACGTTATGTGCCCAGGGGTCACCCTGGTTTCTATAGCCCTATCCTCGAGCCAAATTCTTCATGTCCTGGGATTTTGTTTTCTTAAAAAATGTTGATAACTAACATGTTCTTCGGGGAGATTGTATTCAGTACTTTAGAAAAATTTGAGCACTCTTTGTATGATATGAAACCTGCATGATTTAAATTCAGATTGTGTGTCGTCATGTTGCTAAATTTGTGGAGTGATCAAGCTACCAACATATGGATTGCCTGGCAGCAAATGAAGCAGAGGAAAATAATCTGCACACTCCTCCTGTCAGGGACTGGCGTTGCCATTTTTTCTTGGCAGGTCTCCCTTGACACTAAATGATATGAGCTGTTTACTCCCATGTCAGGGTGCTGTGCTACTAGTGAGTGCTACATCATGTCACAAATAATTTGTTTCCTTTCATATTTTTTTCCCCTGAAAATATTGCTTAGACAAATTCCTTCCTCAGAAAACTCCTAAATAGGAATCTCTATTTGAGACGTCCGTGCTCTTCCTTTCTGACCTGAATTCACAGAGATATTTTTTTATATATTCCTGTGTTCTCCACCATGTAGAGTGACTTTCCCTGATAGCCAGGAAAACTCGCAGGAAAGATCTACTGGATGAGAGCCTGAATGTGGGCCATTTCTACTCATCATGTGGCCCACGAGGTATACAGCTTATCCCACTTAGCAAATTAGTGGCCAGTGAGCAGTACTAATAAAACCCAGTCTGCATAGTGGGTTAATCTAGAATCTAGTCCCCCACGACCTTGCTAAACCCGGGTGTTTCAGTCTCAACATAGTTTAATTTATTTTTAATTTTTTAAATTACCCATTAAATTTATATTTTAATCTATAATTCAAGTCCTGGACCGGATCATAAACAAGATTGATTTAATACCTTTGCAGTTAACGGGTCTGATTTTACAACCGTGAAGAGGGCATTCAAGAAAATACAAAAGGGAGCACAATCTGTGGCTGAGACTCTCACATTACAAGCTCAATTATCATCTTATCCCATACATCCTCATGCAGCATTCTCACCACTCGTTCTTTCTACTAAGTTGCGACCATATTTTTTTTTAAAAAAGATATTGGAAAAAATAACAAGGAATTGTAAAACGAGGATAACTGAAAATACGAGTTGAACTATATATATATAGCCAAGAAATTGCTCTCTTTAGCTTTAGTTGCAGCCATGGCTACCCACGCAGCTCTTGCCTCTTCAAGAGTCCCTGCCAATACAAGACTTCCCTCAAAGATCAACCACTCTTTCCCCACTCAATGCTCCTTAAAGGTTTCTCTTTCTCCCTATGCTTTCCTATCAAGTGCTCTTTTATGTGATGTTTTGAATTTACCTGAATATGCAGAGGCTAGAAGTGGCTGAGTTTTCTGGGCTTCGAGCCGGTTCATGTGTAACCTATGCCAAGAGCGCTGGTGAGGGATCCTTCTTTGATGTGGTGGCTTCCCAACTTGCTCCAAAGGTTTGCTAAACTATGCCTCCCTTCTTAACATTCCTTTCAATGATCATTAGAACATACCTCGTAATTATATTTTGCTTTAACAATATATAGTTCCACCTGAAAATTCTTCAGTGTAGCTGTGTAATTGTGCATGATTATACATATTTGATAGCGTGATAGCTCGGGGAGGGAAATTTGAACATGAAGTCTCTCCTGTGAAGGTGACATGCTGATAATAAGGGGCTACAGCTTGACTAGTTTGATTGCTTTATTTTAGCTGTAAACTTGGTATTTGGAAGTAGACGTTCATGTATCTTCAGCGTACTATAAACTCGATTAATCTTGTACTGGATGTTTTCTCTAAAATTAGGTTGCAGTTTCAACTCCTGTCAGGGCAGAAACTGTGGCCAAATTAAAGGTTGCTATCAACGGATTTGGACGCATTGGCAGGAACTTCCTGCGATGCTGGCATGGTCGCAAAGACTCTCCCCTTGATGTAATTGTTGTCAATGACAGTGGTGGTGTCAAGAACGTAAGCAAGCAAATTACTGTGTATATCTTAATTATCTAAATTTTGGAGAATTGACTTTCATTAATTTATTGGTAAATCAACTAAGAATCTTATGCAACAAACAGGCTTCCCACTTATTGAAATATGATTCAATGCTTGGAACTTTCAAAGCAGAGGTGAAAATTGTGGACAACGAGACCATCAGTGTTGATGGCAAGCCCATTAAGGTTGTTTCCAGCAGAGACCCTCTCAAGCTTCCTTGGGCTGAGCTCGGAATAGACATTGTTATTGAGGTAAGCTGTGCTCTGAATTCTGAAGTGGACGTTGTCAGTTTTGTGGCAACTCTTTGTAAGATGATCATACCGCTGAACTGAATTGTGCAGGGAACCGGAGTTTTTGTGGATGGTCCTGGTGCTGGGAAACATATTCAAGCTGGTGCCAAGAAAGTTATCATCACTGCTCCAGCCAAAGGTGCCGATATTCCAACCTATGTTGTTGGTGTTAACGAAAAGGACTACGGCCATGAGGTTGCCGACATTATAAGGTTGGTGTTTTAAACAATTCTGCATACAAAAAGCAAGTACCACTATTCTTGATCTTTCATTTCACTGCATATGATAAATTTTAAGCTTATAAAGTTAAACTGTTTGCAGTAATGCTTCTTGCACCACAAATTGTCTGGCTCCCTTTGTGAAAATCCTGGATGAAGAATTCGGTATGAATTCATTCACAATCAGTACTAAAATTTAGATGCATAGGAGGTAAACTTGAGTGACTGTGTGAGTTTTTGGCAGGCATTGTCAAGGGAACAATGACAACAACTCACTCCTACACTGGAGATCAGGTAACCATTAAGAGTTCAGTGCTCTGCTGATTCACTGATATAACCTACTTAATTTGACATTGAAACTATGAAAGACTAATTACCACAACAAGAACAAATTGAATTATCGTTTGTGCTATCCAGAGGCTCTTGGATGCTTCACACCGAGACTTGAGGAGAGCCAGGGCTGCAGCATTGAACATAGTCCCAACAAGCACTGGTGCGGCCAAGGCTGTATCTCTTGTGCTGCCCCAGCTCAAGGGCAAGCTCAATGGCATCGCACTCCGTGTCCCGACACCCAATGTTTCAGTTGTTGACCTTGTTGTGAATGTTGAGAAGAAGGGCATTACAGCAGAAGATGTCAATGGAGCCTTCAGAAAGGCCGCTGGGGGGCCATTGAAGGGTGTATTGGACGTGTGTGATGTTCCTCTTGTGTCTGTTGACTTCCGATGCTCTGATGTTTCCTCAACCATTGACTCTTCATTGACCATGGTCATGGGAGATGATATGATCAAGGTTGTCGCCTGGTATGACAATGAATGGGGATACAGGTCAGAATCCTAAACTCATCATAACTCTCATTTGGCATGAAGTTAAATGTTAAGCGTACAATCCTGTATCCAGCTTGCCTAGAACAGAATGTACATCAAAATTCGGATCCTTTATAAACTAGCAAGAGTATCCTAACTATAATGATATGATTTCGGTTTTCAGCCAAAGGGTCGTCGATTTAGCACATCTTGTAGCCGGAAAGTGGCCAGGAGTGGCTGCAGCAGGAGGTGGAGACCCATTGGAGGATTTCTGCCAGACAAACCCATCTGATGAGGAATGCAAAGTTTATGAAGCTTAGATGATTGTTCTTGTTTTGTTTCGTACCAAGGTTTGTTAGTCTTTGTACTAACCAAATGGTCATCTTGTAATGACATCCGATGACGAGGAACACATTTGTCAAACACTACTATGTTATGCAATTCAAACTCCAAGCTTCCATACAATGCTTGTTATGATTTATGACGATCTCTGTTAAAGAATAACAAATCACTCGAGAGTTCATCTTTACTGGATTACTAATTTGGGAAAAAGACCCACATGAATGGAGGATGAAGCAGCCCAAGTTCCTCAGGATGATCACTATCTAGCCTTCCCAGATATTCTCATCCCATCATGACGGGTCTACTCTGCCCTCCTTGTCAGAAAATCATCATCTGTCAGGGAGGGCAATAGTGCTTGTTAGCCATTACCGTCTTCTTCCTCTCCCACAACCCCTTCAAAATCAAGGGAGAAGGGTTCTCTTTCTTCTTCTTTTTCGAAGTAGAAACAGTGTTCGATCCAGTTTAGTGGGCATGGAATTAGTAGGACTCAAGTTTACTCGTATTCTCGCCGAGCCTCAAACAAGAAACTCAAGTTCAGCTTCAAATCACAAGCGCACCCACCATGGTGTATTCACCAATCATTTTGTTCAGCTTCTAGGATGATAATTTAAGCGCTTGGAATCCATAAGGTTTTACATAGTTTTATTTTTAAAAAAAATAATAATTACAAAGCAACATTATTATGACTACATATTTTTTCTGACTTTTAATTATAAAACTCGGTCAATTTTTTTATATTATTATAAAACAATGTTGTTGTTTTTTTCTTGAAAAAAGTATAATGATTGGTTGAATGAAAGTATTGAAAATGTAGATTGGATTTTTATTTTTATTTTTATTTTTTTATTGTCAATAATTTATATATTGGATACATTTATATGCTCTTTTTGTGGGCGAGTATATTCCTTGATAAATCACATCATCTTCTTTATACTGGATAAGTTCACCATAAGCTCGTAGTCCGCTCTGCACCTAATAATCACTACTAGCGCCAACTGTTAATCACTTGTAAATCCTCACCACCGCGTGTGAAAATGGAATCATCCTCTCCAGCTGCCCCTCTCTCTCCCTGTATATAATAATAATAATAAAAAAAAAATCCCCAAATCAGAGATACCTAAAAAGTCCCGTTTCGCGAGCTAAAAATCGAGCTCGAAATTCCCAAATGCAGTGATGAAGCGCTCGTCGATATTTCTTCTGCTGATACTTCTGATCGTATTTCCGCGGATCTCTCAATTTTGCCTCTCTGATAAGATCAATCAGATCACCAAGCTATTCGATCCTCTTCTGCCGCCAAAACCGTAAGTAAATCTCAGATTTTTATGAATTTTACGTTTTTTTTTTTAAATTTCTTGATAAAATTTCGCTCATCTTGATGTAGTGGTCAACAAGATGTAGCAATTGTGGCTGCTTTGGACGGGACAGTGCATTTGGTGGATACTAATTTAAGGAAAATTCGGTGGTCTTTTCCGACGGGATCGCCTATTTATTCTTCTTATCAAGCTAGAGTTAGCAGTGATGATGATAGGCATAATGGTTCTGGGCTTAGAAAGGATTTGTATTATGTTGATTGTGGAGATGATTGGGAACTTTATGTGCATAGCCAGCGCTATGGGAAATTGGTAATGCGAACCTAACTTTGTATTTTTTTGATGCTTTAGGCTTTAGTTTTTCGAGGATTTAGTTTGCTGGTTGTTAATTATGACATGTTTTTTTTTACGGAAAAATTTGAATGTCTGTTGAGTGGTCTATTGCTGAATGAGTGGTTTTGTTACTTAATTTGTTGTAACTGCTTTTTGTGCAGCGAAAACTCTCACTGAGTGCTGATGAATATATTAGAATGACACCACATGTATCTGATGATGGAGAAATTACACTGGGGTTGAAAAAGACTACTGCTTTTCTCGTTGATGCCAAGACTGGAAGGGTTGTTCGCACATATAAGTTTGATAATTCTGCTTCGAAAGTAGGGGTTCAAGTTTCCGAAGGGAATGCTGTTATGTTGTCCAAAGATGCCGGAGAGTTGGTAGAATCTGGTGATGTTGATCTGGGAGCATTGAAGAATCTAGTTTACATCACAAGGACAGATTATGTGCTTCAACACTATTCTCCAAACTCCACTGAGATATTATGGAATGTGGCATTTGCAGATATTGAGGGTGAATTCCGGTGTCAGGGGATTCAGAGTACTTTTGGTGGGGTGCCTCCAAATGCCACTGAGGACACAGATGAGACTGAGTGGGAATTGCCTTGTCAGATGAAGACAGTTGCCCTCCGAATTCGTGACCATGGCACGTTTGACTTTGATAAACTAGCAATTACTTATCTAGGAGGTGGAGCTAGCTTTCTCCCTGTTCCAGATAACAAACCTCATTTTGGACATTTTCCTAGATTTCAGCCGGCTCTTCCCACCAGTGGAGACATGCCTATGCTTGCATTGCCCTCATCTGAGGGGGGAAACCCTGGGATATTGGCTCCTTTTAGTGGAAACAGTGGCGTTGTGAATGCTATAAGCACATCTTCTGAAAATATAGCAAAGTCTCATGCATGGCCTGTTATTACAGCTGTTTTGTCAATTATGGGGTTCATCTCTTACAAATATTTAGCATCCAGAAAACAGGGCGAGTTGAATAAACCTATTGAGGAACTTCAACCCCATTCTGGGATGCCAAAAAAGAAGAAAAGTCGGAGATCAGGAAACAACAAGAATAAACCCAATAATGAGAAAAGGCAGAAATATTTGTCTCTTCAGAGTAAGGTTGGAGAAACCAATGAACTTTCACCTGTTGAAGGAAATGAAAGGAAATTGCTATTGACCTTTAGTGATCATGTTGATGGTCGAGTAGATGGTCAAGTACATGGTCGTAGAATCGGCAAGTTGGTAGTTTCCAACAAAGAAATTGCTAAGGGTAGTAATGGTACAGTTGTGCTTGAGGGAATTTATGATGGGCGTCATGTGGCTGTGAAGCGCCTGGTGCAATCCCATCATGATGTGGCTTTGAAAGAGATTCAGAACCTTATCGCCTCTGATCAACATCCAAATATTGTTAGATGGTACGGGGTGGAGTATGATCAAGATTTTGTTTATCTTGCATTGGAGCGCTGCACCTGCAGTTTAAATGACTTAATTTATGTTAATTCTGAATCTTTCCAAAATCAAATTTCATCCAAGGATATGGACTCCAACCACATGCCTGAGTATATGGTTCGATTGCATTCAATGCCTGAACATAACAGGAATGTTGAATTGTGGAAGGACAATGGTTATCCTTCGGTACAGTTGTTAAAATTAATGAGGTCAGTTAATATTCCCCTTCTTTTTTTCTAGCAGTCCTTACATAGGCATTAAAGGTGGTGATTGGCTGGAGGATTATAATGTCAATCATGTCTGCTCTTTTAGGACAGTAATTAAAGAATAAAGGTTTTGCCTTAGATGCATAGTGCATATGCTTCTTTGCAGACTACTTCTGTTAAGGGCCTAAAGAAAATGCATAAATCTGTACTACTATAATGTTTTGCATAGACATTCTAAACTGGGTCAGAGATCAGAGTTTTAGACTCCTTGAATCATGCCCCTTTTTCTTAGAAGGGAAAAGAAACACTGGTAGCATTTTATAATGCACGGCATTAATGCCCCTGCTCTTGAATCAGCTAAAACAATTAGTAAATTACTGATGAAACTTGAAGAGCTCTTTATTTCTGCAGGGATGTGGTTTCTGGGCTTGCCCATTTGCATGAGCTTGGAATTGTACATCGGGACCTGAAGCCTCAGAATGTTTTGATTATCAGCGAGAAATCTTTCTGTGCAAAGCTTTCAGATATGGGCATTAGCAAGCGCCTACTTGGTGACATGTCTTCCTTGACCCAACATCCAACCGGTAAGCTTGGTAGTTATTTGTTGATCTAACTATCTGAATAATTGTCACTCATCATGGGCTCATTGCTGCTTTCATCCTCTGTCTCTCTTTGCTTGCAAGTTCTAATGAAGCAGGCAGGCAGATTTAGCTCTAAATTGTTCCCTTAGTTCTCTGTGTTGTCACTAATTGTAGGTTATGGGAGCTCAGGCTGGCAAGCACCTGAACAACTACTTCATGGACGCCAAACACGAGCATTAGACTTGTTTAGTTTAGGCTGTGTTCTATTTTTCTGTATCACAGGGGGTAAGCATCCTTTTGGCGATAATATTGAACGTGATGTCAATATTGTCAATGACCGGAAGGACCTATTCTTAGTAGAGAATATACCAGAAGCTCTGGATCTTTTCACTTGTCTCTTGGATCCCGTCCCAGAGAAGAGGTAAGACAGTACTACACTTTCAATCCGAAAAGAGTTTTTATGGTACTTAAATTATTTGTTTATTTGAAATTTGAAGTCCTTTTTCCTTGTATATGCTGTAGGCCAAAAGTTCAGGGAGTTTTGAATCATCCCCTGTTCTGGACTTCTGAGAAGAGGCTCTCATTTCTCCAGGATGTTAGTGATCGAGTGGAACTGGAAGATAGGGAGAATGAATCAGAACTCCTGCATACACTAGAAAGCACTGCAACAATGGCATTGAATGGGAAATGGGATGAAAAGATGGAAGCTGCATTTATCAACAACATTGGCCGCTACAGGCGATACAAGTTTGACTCCATTCGTGACCTATTACGAGTCATACGCAACAAGTCACATCACTATAGGGAACTCCCCCAGGAGATTAAGGAATTATTAGGGTCACATCCAGAAGGATTTGAGAGCTATTTTTCACGTCGATTTCCAAAACTCTTGATTGAAGTTTACAAAGTGATCTCCAGGTATTGCAAAGAGGAGGAATTTTTCCGTAAATACATAGACAGCAATATAATCTAGCAAGCCACTCCTGCCACCCTCCGGACACAAGTCTGGTTCCCCTGAACAGAATAGTCATAGGTTCTGTACATAGAAACTGTAGTAATGTTGCTATCTGCTGTACGCATCAATTGTACCTTACATGATTGTCACATCTTTTAGTTTAGTTTCAGTTCTTTTGCCACCGAAGAGGCACAGTAGGCTCCAATGCAATGTAATGTCACCACTAACCTCTTCTCGTCGTAGATCCATGATGGTTTGATATCCGTGGGAGAGCAATGTAAAAGAATAATGTATCCAGTGTCTTTATTTATAAATTTAAATTTTTAGATAATATGGTTTCTGGATATTTATAAGATTAAGTTTCTAGATAATCAAGAGTCTCTTGCTTCATCATGTCAGCGCAATTATTTGAAAAATCCCAGTACTGTGGGGTCCAAGCTGAGTCTGCTCTGCCACCACCATGTTTTTTCAATCATGGAGCACGGTTTTTGAGATTCCCGGTATCTTTTCTATCTGCGCTCAAGCAGCAAGAGGTCACCACGTTTTTCACAGGAGCACTAGGTTAATCGAGGATTATTAAACTTTCTTCTATATATGTATGTATACTGTGGAAGAAGCAACAGCACGTGCCGAGGTGACACGTCCGTTTTCAAGGAAGAGGAATCTTCTTGTGCTCGGATCGGGATATTTCACGTCACAGTCGTACAAGAGGTCGTCAAGATTGGCCAGGAGTGTCCATACCATAGAATAGACACACAATCCTCACCTTTTCTTCTAAACAGCTGCTTCTCCAACCTTATCACCAACTCCCCTCCTCTCCCCTCCCCTCCCCTCCACTTCACAGCATAAAAGAAAAGAAAAGAAAAGAAATCCTGGAATAGTCCAAATTTGGGCGAAGAAATTGAAACCATTCATTCATTCACGAGAGCATAAATAGAGATTCTAATCGGTACCAAACATAGCCAGTCTGTATGCTTGAACTAAAAGATACCCCAAGCACAGCATGATACTTCAGTTACAGTTGGATCCCATTGAATTGAAACCCCACAGATTTTATCTCCGTCGTTTGCTACCCAACACAAATGGCCAGATCACAATCACCTTCTTCCTTCACAATACGTTTCTATTTTCATTTCTATTCTGCTGCACTAGATATATTTATTTTTTCCTGAAGAGAATAAGACGAGCACGCGGTGGCAGGCTCATGTGACTCCACAAGTCCATAATCCAAGGCTTCTATTTTTCTTTCCTGTCTTGGGATTAAAGAAACACGAGTTACACGATGACTTGTCTGTCTTTCTCGAGGAGAGAATCTCGATCGTCTGGGTCTTTTCCTAGTTTACAAACGCAACCTGTTTAGCACTCCAGCAAACCAGCTAGATTAAATTAATGACGACAGCTTCTGTATATTATTGATTCGTCAGAAAACCCGTGCGAGTTATTAGTTTTTTTTTTATCAAAGCATGGTTGTTAGACACGGTTCGGAGACATAACCTGAAAAAACATAGGTTACAAAGTTATCAGCTACTTCATGGATAATCGAGTCATATCTATGTCCTGAGTTATTTTCTCATTCGGTTGCAGAAAAATTCAGCCGAGCCCGTGAGAGTACAGACCAAAACTGATTTTCTCTTGATCTGTTAACATTAAAATTCTAACATTCCCTTTATGATCTGATACAGGATTATGGGATAGATATTAGCAAAGCAAGTACTATTTCACATGATCACATTATAAAAGACAAAAGGTGTAGCATTTCTTCTTTGTAATTCTACATCAGAGGGAGATTAGATAGCCTCGTACTGATCCACACGATCACAGCAAGGGATTGGATAATGTCAGTCTTCTGTTAGTTGAAAATTTATGAGTTAGAGATCCATTAAAAGATTATTTTTGAATAATTAGAGAGGCTAAACATTGCTACTTACAAGAAAAAAATAAAATTCTAAACAAGAAAGACAGTAAATATAATTTTATACATCCGCAATATTCAGTCATCGTAATGGAAAACTGACATCCTTTTTTTTTTTGACGTAGACTACTACCCTCAAAAGATAAGAATGTTGGTCGATAAGCTTACTTGATTAAGGTGATGTAGCTCCGGCCATCCTTTGTGTTTCTTTCCTCATGGGATTCCTCCCAAACTCACAGTCTCGATCGTTCTCAGATAATGATCTTTCCAACTTCCTTCTTTTACCAGCACTCTTTGATTGGCCAGCCTTCTCATCCATTAAGGACAACAGTCTATGAAGACGCCCAGAACGCAAGGTACCTTGACCAGGAGATGGAGATTCTACAGGGGCAGAGCGATGTAACTTGCGTGTCATCTGGAAACAGTGTACAAGGAGGGAAATGAAGCAAGCTAGACCACAAATGAGAAAGAGGCCACCGAAGCTCTTGAGGTGAAGTCTATTTGACTCAATCTCGGAAGTGTCTGAACTGCAAGTGCTTTGTGTCAGCCACTTGTCATGGATCCGCTGGAGATCACCATTCTCTGATAGTGCTAGAATTGCAGTTGACATATCCACAGCTAAGGGAGAGTCTCTTGGAAACACCTGGTTTTTGGAAAACACAAATGAGCAGAGGAGAGATTCAGCGGTGAAACTAACCGTTCCCTTGACAGGATGCTTATTTATAATGGTAAAATGCACTGCGCCATGGCATTATATGTCAAAGGATGCAAGGGCGAGTAATCATGCTTGTATAGAAAGATAAGTTTGAGGCTAATAACTGTGTGAAATAGGCGTATCAAAATGTTGATTCACAGGCTGGACATATTTTTTGGAAATTTTATCGTTTTCAGTGAATCCACTCCAAATAGAGAACTTTTCATTTCTATCTACGCAGCACAGGAACACGTATTCTTTATTTAGATCTAATGCAGTAATTCTTTGCTTTTAGAGTGAGAAAAGAACAGATGAACCAGGAAGCAGGAACTCACAAAACCCCAGCCACTTTTCGTAAATTCTTGGCCAACAATCCTGAATGTGCACTGCCTTGAGAGGAAAAGTTCCACGTAAGGAAGTTCATCAACAATTGCAGCAACACCCCCTTTTTCAGGACCAAGTTGGAGTGCTTTAGCATATGCTTCTGGTGACCCCAGGGGAACAAGCCTAGATTCAGATATTCCAACTTCCTTGCTCAAATAATATTCAGCAAAAGAACCCACCTGGAATCCTACAGGCTCATCACTTTCCTTCAAGCTTTCAATTCCTTTAATAGGAGAAGATAGTTGCTGCACTGTGAAAATCGAAGTCAAACTTGCAGTGTAGCTTGAGTTGATTATTAAGACCACAAAGAGCCATATAAGCAGCACAAACCGAGCAAGGGAGCTCATAGTGTTTTCTCCTGCAAAAGGTTTAAGAAACTAACTCAATCAAATTAATGATGATTCCTTATGGCATAAGATAAGCATAGAATCTGATTTCCACTTACTATGAGCGAAAAATAGAGTTGAGAGGCTGAACCTGCAAGGATTAAGAAATAAACGGATCAGAAAATGATTGTTTTGAGTACTTGCAAGATGTTATTTGGGATTAAATCATTATCGCCTTGGTGGTATATTATCTGGCATCTAACCCTTATATGATAAAGTCAGCTTTACTAAAGGGTGCTTGAATTGCAAGAATACAAGCACATAATTTTAGCAAAACAGCATGGTGCAGAAATCAAATAACTTCAAGAAAAAGAAAAAAAAACATAATCAAAACATTTATAGCAGTAACCTAGAAATGACATGCAGATGCGTAAATTTAAAACTTAAGAAACAGTGCATGTAGATACAAGGAAATATTTCTCTTTTCTAGAATTCTGAAGAACTTCACTGTGACTGTTACTTCGAAAGTTTTCCTTTTTGTTCCTTTACCCCCTGTACTCCAATGTGCTGTGTTTTTCTTAAACAAGGAACATGCCAAAACAATATGAACTGAAACTTGAAAGTTCCATGTCAAGTATTTAAGAGGAAACATATTCAAAAAACATTTAGTAAGAACTTGTTTCTCATTTGCTTTCATAATTTTTTTGTTCTTTAAGGAATCTGGCATTCTCAGTGCATCCCTAAGCACCCAAAAAAATCCAATGATGCAATTTCTTTGTTTTCTTTAACAGTAATAATGTCAATGATCTTTATCGACCAAACACCATAATGAGATGATAATTTAAAAGCTCACCATAAAATAGTTATAACTTGTCTTTTAGGTGGCCCCCTGAATTCATCATTTATCCTATGCTCCAGGATCCACACAACTAAGCCAATAACAAGGAAGAAACACGCAGTGACAATCCACATACGGGCACTGAATGGCCTCAGGAAAGCCCAGGCTCCAGAGTTCAACTTCCTAAATGGGGCCACAACAACAAGTCCAGATGCGACATATGGCTGCGTAAAATCAAGGGTTTTCGTTCTGTTGGTTACAATGGCAATATCACCAACAGCAGCATCAAAGAACTGCAACAAAAAAATATGAGTGAGTCAGACACTGGAATACATAGACTTGAACTTGAAGTGCAAACAACTTTATTATGCACTCACACCCGTGGTGATCTTATTCACTAGCTCTGTGTAGCTTGGATTTTCTTTACCACCTCCAAAGGGGATGAATTGATATTGAACAGGGTACGGTAACAGACTTACAGCAGCTGTGAAAACATCTATGCAGAAACCCTTGAACATATCTGTCCCCTGTACTTGTGATACAAATTCTCGGAAGCTCACCCGAATTGGCACACCAATTCTCAGTTGCTTCCCATTGTTAGCAAAAGCCCATCCACGTGGCGTAATCAATGTATCTCCAGGCCAAATGGCACTGTACAATTTCTGGTTTGCACTTGAACGATTTGGTGGCTTTGTATAAAGTGTCTCAGGAGACATGATAGACAAACCAGAATAATTGGACCAGTAACCAATCCGTCTAAACCCAGTTCCAATAACATTAACAACATCATATGCAGGCAGAATAAGAGATCTGTCTAGTCCAAACTTAATACGGCCCGTCAAACCAACAAGATCACTATGCAATATGTTATTCAGCAGAAGTTCTCCATCATCAAAGATGCTTAATGCCTCAAGGTGGAGACTACTACCTTCCCCGGAAGGTAACCTGGAATCATTAGAAAATGAGATAATACCACCCTGGTTAAAAAATGCATCAAGAGCATGCGCAATTAGCCAGACAGAATCATAAGCATAAAGCCCGTAAGAATGCAGCCCCAGAGAACCACCAGTCAATTTGTGCCACCTAGATGAAAAGGCTCTCTTTCTATCTGAATCTGGTGTATGTTGACGAAAGGCAAGAACCCCTTGCATTGAGTCCATGGTGTCTGATGGGAGAGGAGAAGCAGAATCCAAAACAGACAAAAGCCAATCCGTAGCAATCCATATCCACCCATTACCCATCATTTCAAGATGGTTTGCCACGGAAAAGATCTCAAAACCCATGCCAGGATCTACATGGACAATCACAACCCGAGATTCCATTAACGCGACCTTAACAAGAATATCCATGATGTCACTCCTATTAACTACAGAGTTCGGGGGAATCCCCACCTTGTAAGATATTCTACAACGCCTCTCTGCAAGTCTATCACCTAGAGCTGACACACCATTTCGTCCATAATCATTATCAATGAAAATGGCAGTCACCTGCTTCCAACCATAATGATCAACTACCTCTGATATTGCAGCCATTTGGTACAAATCACTCTGCGTGGTCCTAACAAAAAAGGGGAACTGCAGAGTGTTAAGAGTGGGGTCTGTGGCTGCGAATGACAATAGGGGAACTTGAAGTTCATTCGCAACATGGGATATAATATGGGCAACAACAGAAGATTGCGGGCCAATAATGGCAATGACATCATTCTCCGTGAATTTCAAAGCTGTCACAAACACGATGTTTTGAGTAAATAATTAAAAATCCTATCTTGTCCATGATAGGCAGATAAACACACAATGTACAATCAGCAACTAACATTGATAACATAAGGGGAAGAAGTATTGGTAAATTACCTTCAGCCAAGCCTAGAAACCCACTGCAGTTAGTATTTCTCATATAAATTTTGAGTTTGGTACCGTGCAGAATGCTAGGATTTGCGTTCACATCTTTGACAGCTTCCTGGATAGCAATCTTGGCAACTCTTCCAATCGTAGATTCGAAGGTAAAAATAGTTCCAATATTTACAACAGCAGGCCTTGAGCTCACATTCCTACTATATCCACTTGTTGAAAACAGCAGACAGAAGAGAAAAAGACACGAAATAAACCTAATCGCGTTCATTTCAATTCAATAGCACGATTATCTTCCCCTCCAAAATGAATCCGCCGGCACAAATGGATTCTGAAGGGTTTTGAACAATATGTAACAAAACCAGACCTTAATCAGATGCTTTAACAGCAGAAATTTCAAAGAAACAGGTAAATTCACTTAGCAAGTAAGCATTGGTCTCTTTATGCAAATGTGCAAGAAAAAGAAATCTGCAAGAACTGAGCTTTAAAATAACTAGTCAATCACTGAAACACATGCTTCTGTGCTGAGAGAAAACAAAACATTAGAATCCAAAACAAAGCATCAACTCAGCGACAACAATGACATCCAGCTAGCAGAAGCAGGAATAATATTCTCTCTTTAAGTAAAAGAAAGAAAACCACAAAAAGAAGCCCATGTTAAGGGAATTGCAAGGAAAGATCCCATCAATGAAGCTAAGAATAGTTCTTCGAGAGCTAATGACAGATTTTTGATGCTGTCAACAAACCCTTGATCAAATTCAATGAAAAAGAAAAGAAAGTGAAGGGAAAGATGAGGCAGCCAATACAAGAACATAAACTGACCTCAAAAAGAAAATCCAAATCCAACATGAGAGTTGAGTGGAGGACCAATCACACCAAACTTTCTTTTTGGGTCTATCGTTTCTTCATCAACATGACATGAGAATTAAATGCCGTGAACTAAAGTAGCAATCTACTCCTTGTTCACATGGGCAGAAGGGATCGTTTTGGAGTTTACTTAGGGGGGGGTGAGAGTGTCCAGTCGCCTGCTTTTTTATGTTCCATGTTTGAAATTAGAGGTTAAAATGAGATGAGAATACCCAAGTTGCGTAGAAGAATTCTTGTGATGCGAGTTGCGACAACTTCTTTCCATCTATATATACAGTTTATACTCTTTTTTCTTTTTTTCATACAGAAAAAGTAAATTGCAAATCGATTGTTTTTTGAGCTTGCTGGTGGATCCCCACTAACTATGCTCAATGTCTCTTAGCTAGTGGGATGGTAAATCCTATAGCCGACAAGGGTTCCGCAAGGTCAAAAACATTCCGTGCACCTTGAATTTAACCTCAAGAAACGCGTGTAAATTGACAATAATGTTTTTATAATCTCCCTCATTTTTTTATAAAAAAAGAACAAATTAACATTTGCTCGCACATAAAACATGTTGGTAGCTTGGTGTTGGCTTAAGATATTATAAATATGTGAAGTTGACGTTAAGAGGGACAAAATCTCATGGGAAGGGGACTTCGATTAATGCTGGCAAGGCCTCCAACGTGTTGTTGATTTGGGATACACAAGTAAGGACAACTATGAAAGCTATAGTTATAAAACCTCTTTAAGGGACTAACTCCAGAAATAATTTAAGTTATTAAGTTACTGAATCAATTGGGAAACACCATTTCATTTTTATAATAATAATAATAAATGAAGGTGGCTCGCATGGAAGAATTGTAGAAGAGACGGGGAGAGAAAGCAAACCCTGAATCGTGAGCACAAAGACATTTTGATAGGCAAGTGTTTTTCAGTTAAAAGATGGATTTAGAGATAGCTTCGCATCAAGTACAAAGACATATATTAAATCATGGTTTAAATCTAGCTTTGAAGAGGGAATTAGGTTCGGAAAAGACCTGAGATCAGAAGCTAGCAGTAGTCCAGTCACGTGCCTGCATGAAAAAAAGCGAGCATGACTACGGTACTCACCACGCACACAGGATAACATGCAAACGGGGTTCTTTGTCGATGGAATGTCGATGAAGGAAGGAATAAAGGTTGAAAACAACAATAAATAGTTATCAGAAAAGGACTTTTCAGTTTTAATATATAATATATAGTTAGAACAAACTACTAAAGGCGTCGTACCACGCCATGAATTAAATAGATATAGCCCAAGTCCCTAAATAATTACGGCTATAGCCAAATTCCCAGGCAGCCACTTGAGGTGATGCGTCGCAGCAAAAGCTGGTGATGAGAAGTGTCATAGCCACTGCTGTTTTTTTTTTTACCGGATTGTCCGTGTCAGCTTGTGTGCACCACAACTAATCTCTGGGTTCACTAAGCATCCTGCAAGCCCAATGAGCAGTTAAGGCACCGCGGAAGTGACAGGCGTGCCTGACAAGGCTTGAACCCGGAGTGGGAGGAAGACAAACCTCCTCTCTGACCACCAGACCAAGACCTTGTTCGCGAGCTGGATGTCACCCATCTAACCTGTATTCTGTTGGGCTTCTTTCACATCTTGGGCTAAGCCCTGGGCCTGCACACGATGTATGGTGGTAGCCCACAAGCTGGATTCGTGGCTGAATGTCACAGTCAAGCCCTATAGACCCATCGTGCTTCTTCTTCCATCGCATTCAAATTCTGTGTCATCATCCACAGCTCTTCTGTTGCCTCCAGATTTGTCACTCTGGATCATCCAATGTTCTCGTTGACGGCACCAGTGTGTTCAAACCGGTTCAGCCCGGCGGGGATGACTCTCTTGACCCGAATCGCGACCCGGGGCGGGTAACAAATGGCAAGAAGCAGGAGGGAGACTTCACTCTTGCTGTGAAAATAGTAGGTACCGAAGACGTCGGTCATACCTTCCATAATTAGCAAAAGAAAAGCCCATGCAACCAATCACCTCAGACCAATTATACCAGGGGACCGTATCAATATATAAATCCATGATCTATCGAAGGCCCAGTCACCCTTCATTGATGTTATGAATTCTTTAAAAATACTAAATGATAATTATGTTTTATTTATTTATTTAGGTGACTTCCTTGTACAGTTTGCAGGTAACTTGACTAATTTTATGGAATCTAAAATTAATAATCATATAATTTTTCAATAGCCATACAACAAATTTCAAAACTTAGATAAAAAGAAAACAAATTTAACGGCTTGTTCAAAAATTAATTCCAAATTTACAGAGTTTTTCTTGAGAAAAAACAAGATAGACAAAGAAATTTAAAAAATAATATTATGTACAGACCCGTTAAAAAAAGATAAGAATTTCTTTTAAATTTAAAATGTTCAGTAATTATAGGACCGAATAAGCATAATCACATGTTTAAACAAATATGCACATCTCTAAAGTTTTTAAATTCGGATTTGTAAATTTTTATTTTTAAATAAAAGATCTAGTATTTAATCAACCAATCAATGCACAAATTATTCTAAACTAGACATAAAAAAAAAACATATTTTCAAATTTTGAAGTGATAACATCCAACAACGATGCTGTAATGAAACAGGATTTTTTTTAAAAAAATATATTATTAAATAGCAATTCATACGAGACATTAAAAATATCCAAGCCTTCATTAAAAAAAAATAGAACAGAAAATTGACAATAATAATGATAAAAAAATCAAACAGCCTATGAAACAGTGGAGAGATCCAACGGCTGGGACACAATGGAAGCACCAATCCACGATCTACCAGAATAACAATCCATCCAAACAGAAAATGCACCAACCAAGGAAAACCACGTGGCATAAGTCCAATCTCCAGAGCGACAGCTAGTTAGATCCAACAGATTACCTGGAATCGCCAGTAACCAACCAAACACCAACACCTTTAACCTTCTTTCTCTCTCCTCAAAGGCTCAAACTTTCCCCTCCATCACCATCCATTTCCTTCAACCTTTCTCCTCCTCCTGCTCCTCCTTTCTCAGAAATTCCTCTCCTTTCCTTTCTAGAGTTTTTCCAGCAATCGTAACCGCCGTTGAATTGCTTCTTTCTTTTATGATCGAGAAGAAGATATGGCAGCGGGCATGGATTTTTCGCCACCATTTACAGTGCTAGAAGGCGGTTACAACAAAGACAACAGCAGCAGCGGCACGATTGTATCGGAGAATGAAAACGCTGAGAATTTAGACAGCCTTAAACAATCCACCAATGGGAAACCTCCACGTCATATCCGTCAAAATATGAACTCCACCCGATTGCTCAACGCCGCTGATCTGGTAAGCTCAGAAATGAATTAAAAATTGAATATATTTTCCCCGATAATTATGAATTGACTGATTTCTTGTTTAGGCGCTTGATGTTGCGGTTGTGGTTGTGGTTAGTGACTCACCGGGTGATGAGAGATCGGATTTCTTGCCGTTGTTTCGATCGGGAAGTTGTGCTGGAGGAGGGCCTAAACAGTATATGGAAGATGAACATGTTTGTATAGATAATCTTGTTGATCATTTAGATGCCGCCGCCAACTGCCCTTCTCCGGGAGCTTTTTACGGGGTGAGTATTAAAACATGCTGATGATCTCTTAGTGACTGGGAATTTCATGATGTTGATAAGTTATCTGGGAATGGGTTTTGGGCTGATTTTAATTGGAATTTGTGTGCAGGTGTTTGATGGGCATGGAGGTACAGATGCGGCATGGTTTGTGAAAAATAATATTCTGAGGTTTATAGTTGAGGACTCCCATTTTCCGATTTGTGTGGAGAAGGCTATTAAGAGTGCTTTTGTGAAAGCTGATTATGCATTTGCAGATGATAGTGCACTTGACATCTCTTCGGGCACCACCGCACTAACTGCTCTCATATTTGGAAGGTAAGAGGGATGTATCCATATTTAGATTTAGAATATCTAGGAGGATATTTTTTTCCAAAACTTTCTTATTTAGGACTAAGGTGTAGCCCCCAAGCATCCTTTTATTCAACAGTTTCGATTCACCTTTAAAAGACTTAATTTGAGGGTGGCTTAGTTGTTTTGTTTAGTGCTCCTGTAAGGTAACAACAAGAGAAAAAAAGAGGGAAGAAGTTGGACGGTGGTAGAGTCGGAGATGGCGATAGAAAATGGAGTGAGGTAGATTAGATCTGACTGTACTTTGGGATTAAGTTGAACTGGGTTTATCAGTCTGCATTACAAATAAATTACCTTTATAAGTTGAGGATTAAGATAGATATTGATACAAGGGCTTTTTGTTATGTTTGTCTACCGTCCCATCCTCTTGGGAACTGCTGTCTGCAGACATGTCTTTCTGATAAGTTTGCATCGGTCTCCAGGTTCTTGATCTCATACAGGTTTTGAGGTTTCATTTCTCTTAAAAATTTTATTCTTTTGCAGGACATTAATAGTTGCCAATGCTGGGGATTGTCGAGCAGTGCTGGGGAAGCGAGGTAGAGCAATTGAGATGTCCAAAGACCACAAACCTAACTGCACTTCTGAGAGACTAAGAATTGAGAAACTTGGTGGTGTCATTTATGATGGCTACCTCAATGGCCAATTATCTGTTGCACGTGCCCTCGGAGACTGGCACATGAAGGGCCCAAAAGGTTCGGCCTGCCCTTTAAGCGCTGATCCAGAGTTGCGAGAGACAAATTTGACTGAGGAAGATGAGTTCTTGATCATGGGCTGTGATGGCCTGTGGGATGTAATGAGCAGCCAGTGTGCTGTGACAATTGCCAGGAAAGAACTGATGCTCCATAATGATCCTGAAAGATGCTCAAGAGAGCTGGTCAGGGAGGCACTCAGACGCAATGCATGTGATAATCTAACAGTGATTGTTATTTGTTTCTCCCCGGATCCACCTCCTCGGATAGAGATCCCACAGTCCCGAGTTCGGAGGAGCATATCAGCCGAAGGTTTGAACTTACTAAAGGGTGTTCTGGATAGTAACTCATGAAAAACCTGACGGTTTGATCACGGCTGTACAAATACATTCAAGGTTGGAATCGTCAAGAGCATCTTTCTCTCCGGGCTGCTCCTGATATACACAAGGCCATGGCTGACAATCAGCTTTCTTCAGGGAATAAATATGGCATAGAATGTGATTCCCTTGAGTTTCGAAACCATGTACATCTGATAATTTATGTTGTATCTATTTAGTCGCATGCGCCTCCCTCTCATTCTTTATATTCCGTTGTACATAATTTGGGGGGGGAAATGAGAGCTGCGATCTAACACTCTTATTTTAAATAGTTGATTTCAATGAATTAATTGATTATGAGGGCTGCGATCTAACACTCTTATTTTAATTAGTTGATTTCAACGAATTAATTGATTGCGAGGATTTTCCATGGATGCCTGCTTGTTTCCGTCGATCATTCTGTTAAATAACTGTGATGTTATTTTGGATCATATTGCATTCAAATTCGACATGATCATAATTAGCCGTTGCTCTCATAAGCTTATGTTATCAATTATCATCCAGCTTGCCATTTTACACACGACCTCTATGCCTATTTTTTTTTGGTTTCATAAATTGATTGCCTTAACATAAATAGCTGATGGAAACAGGAAATGAGTTTAGAATCACCAAGTACCTGCAATAAGATACTGAGATGGTAGTTATGCAGACAGAGGATGTTTACATAATGGGATATATTTTGTCTTGAAAAGATAAAAATTAACTTCATTATCACTGTCCTGAAATCATCCTCCCGATCAGGCGCACGTTAATTTTGAGTTTGATAGAATTCGCTTGGTGTTGTGCCTTTTTTTTCTAACCCTTCTCACCAACCTTCCCACTTTTCAAACTTCCCCATACAAGTTTTTGCAAGCGGAGAAGGATGGCAGTACACTCTCCTAAAAGTCGAGAAGAATAGCATGTTTTCAGGTTTTTAATGTGAATATGGGATACCAAAGGTCCAAAGCTGTCCCATCATAATGAAAATCTCAGACCTTAAGGCACATCTGCTTCACCGGTATTGACGCCATCTTGATCCAGGTGGCGGTTTCTTTTCCTTGGAAGCCACAAGTCGAAAGAGACTCAACAGAAAGCAACAAGGTGAAGTTAACAAGTCACATAATTGACAGATATAGAAATCTATATCAAGGCGCCAGTTCTCTTTCACCATTGTTATTGCTTTGTTTTAGGTCCAAAACAATGATCCATGGCCTGCCCATTTTTTGGTAAAAAAAAATGTGGGGTTGTCATCTCGGGCATAATTCAACATTGTAAACAAGGCTGTCGAGTTTGGAAAAAAAACTCCCACGAGTGATCGGTCCAAAATCAGAGGAGTTACTCAGAGTTCTTCATCTGGTTCATCATCATCAGCGTCCGCCTGATGGGAGTCACTGCATAAATCAATAAAATTCTGAATTAATATATAAATGAGAATACGACCTCTTTTAGGTTGACAAACAATAGCTGTGCATGATTACACTGAAATCAGGTAATTTCCAATCAACAGACAATATTGCGGTAATACCCCGGTGCAAATTATACTTTATCGACCAGTAATTATGCATGACTAAACTGCGACCAGGTAACTTGCAGTAAACAAACAAAACAAAATTGCGGCAATACCAAGGTGAGAATTGCATTTCTCGTTTAGATGTAGCAGGGGCCCAATGTGAATGCCACTCAAGCCAGTGAATGGGTTAATTGATACTTCCAAGTTAGGTCACAACATAACTTAGTGCTTCTTTAAAGCCAAGTTCCCATGGATTAATAGTAACTCTTGTAACCAGCTATTTTGCTCTAAGTACATAAACCTCGCTTTAGATTCAACGTTACCTTGACATGGTACAGTGCTTGCTCAAATCCTGGCATAAAATCTTGCTCACACCTCCTACTTTTACAGATCCTTTCTTTATCCGTTCTGCCAACTGCAGTATTAACCATCCTTAGTAGCCTGAATTGCCTGCCTATAATAAATAACATAAATGACCAGTTAACTATGAAATGGGTAAGCAGGATACTTACCTCATCTTCAGTTTCCTCCAATAACCTGTCCCATTTTAAACATAAGGGTTAGACTTTGGCAAACAATAACTAGCTAGCATTTACCATCCTTGGAGTATAAGCACAAATTTCAGTCATATGCTTTTTTGCAATGAGTGAAAAATAGAGGGATCACCAAAACATTCCATCTCACCTTCCACAATAAGATGATATATCTTTTGAATATGCTTTGGCTTCTTGCTTGCCTATCAAAAGATAAAAATAGAAAAACAACTTTTAAAATTTGTAGTAGTTTCCATTGAAAATAAAAGTTTACAGACAAAAGAAACAAAGAACATAGAACAAAAATGCTGAGTTAGGGCCAACCATTGGCATCACAACTAACATGCATGAGAGAGTTTGTGGGAAAGGCAGTGATTCCAATTCCTAGAAAGGCAAGGATAAGAAATTTTGTGGTGTTCCAATCCCATTCTCCTAAAAAGGAAAACAAACTCACCAGAGCAAGGACATGGATCTTCTGCTTGAATAGAATTCCCATTATGTTATGGGGTGATCAAGATCTTTGTTTTCAGCTTCCCACCAAATCTTAAACTTTCATCTATTAATCTAAGGCTAGTTGCATTTCACAATTATGCTACCAATCCCATTCCAAGAGTAAGATAGTATTACTAGTCCTCCTATCATTTTATATTCTCTTTAACAAACATTGCCGGTTTGAAACTAAATGAATCCACAAAAAGCATGCATCGAATCTGACATCAAGTCCAGTAAAGATATGGAGGAACGTCATGACAACCAGGGAGAAATTGGTTAATGCACAGAAACCACAACCGGAGACAAGAACATTGTTAGTAACAGGCGATATTATCAAGAACTTACTAATTGAAAGATTGTCCCAGCTATCCACTCTAACCCATTCATATCTTTTTGAATCCACCTGACAAAATAATGAAACAAATATTGAATGTGATTGCAAGAGTTGCAAGAGGAAATGAAATTACTGAGCATGCAGCTGCAAAGAAAATATTAATGGCAACGTGACTAAGGATTGCCACATTACTGCTAATAGAAACTACAAATAGTCAAGCACAAATATCTCAAACTAAGAAAATCAGAAGGAATACATCGACCATGCATGAAAAGAAAAAGACACAACCGATGAAGAGCTCAATTCAACCGATAACTACCTTCTGAAGAGTGTAATCTTGCATTTTATCACAAAGCCCATCTAATAATTCAACGACCCTAAGCTCACTGACTCTGTCCAAAGAAAAAAACACACAATCATAAGAGAAATAGCAACACTAACAAGGCAATGCACCCCACACGGACACTACACTATATGGCACGGAGCGGCACAGCACACAATTTATAGCTTAAAGTTGAAAGGAAATATTGAAGCTTTACCTGTAATCAATCACCTTTCCTTTACGCTGACCTTTAGAATCCAATCTATGTCTCATATCCAAATGATTCCTCGGTTTTTCCTACACAATAATTACCAAACCATTGAGAAATGAAACAAAGCTTAAAAAACGAAAGAAAATAAGACTAGAACCCTTACATTGGAAAGCCCATTCTCTATCTCCTCCTACAAAAGCGATGATCATCACATTCCGTTAATGAGTTAAGCTCGGAAAGGGTGATTAGTTAGTAATTAAACCCTAATGATCAACGAATTATGTGCAGAGAGAACTGGAAGCTCTAGAAGAAATAAAGGAAAGTACCGCAACGGCATTACAAGCAGCGCATTTGTCATCTATGCTTGAAACACCTGTGAATGTGAAAACGACGAAAATCATCAGAAAAAGCCACGCCGTCGACTCAGCCATCTTCGTCGCTCTAGTCTTCGTCGCCCCGATCGCACCTCTCACTCTAGTCTCTTGTTTCTTGTTGACTGGTGAGTCTAATTTAAGGAAAGCGCTTAAACACAGTCCAGTGTCGGAGTTAGAGGTCCAGGCCCATGTTACTGACGAGGCCACCATGGATTATGGTCTGGACTTTACGGCCCATTATTCCTCTTACCTTTTCTTGAAAAAATATAAAATTAAGAAAGCTGTAAAATCCACCCAATCAGATAGGATTATGGCTATTCCTAGATTTTTAAACTATAATTACATGTTTATCCATTTCCCCTCGTGGTGCGGTAACGGATTGAATTTTGTGACGTTCTGGGCTTGGAGAGAGTGAGGATGAAAGGAAAGTCCATCCATGTGGTCCAAAAAAGCAAGGCCAGGTGGGCCATAGTTTTTACAAGTTTCCAAGTCATGATGTTGGATTAATACATACTTTTTTTATATATTTCTTTTTATAATTCCCTTTTATAAAATAGATATTCTCTTTCCCTGGTGTCTACTCATCCATCCCCCCGATGCTTCAAATGAAAAGGCGTGCACATGCATGCTAATTAATAAGACAGCACAGTCTCCTTTCGCTGTCAGATGCCCGCAAGACTGCCCGATTTATTTTAATGGGTAGCTGTGTTGAAATATACTTTTATTTTAAAAAAATATTTTTCTTCTTCTTATATGATTTACTGTAACATACAAGCAAAGGTGTCGTATGGCAGGAAATTAATATTTTCGGCTAAGTTACATAGTCTTAAATATCATGAGGACTGGTCGATTATGTTGACGAAACTATAGGGACTAAGCTATAATTAACTCAGCTAACTTTAGCAAGTAGTGAGAGCCATGTCGCTGAGAGTAAATGGAAGTTGGTGATGGCATAAATAATCAATCAGCTTCATGACTCTTAGAGACACCTCATGGGTCCACACCGCTACCATACCCGAAAAAATATTTGCCCAGACACCCACAACAGCTGCTCCACGACGTCGTATTCCACTCCTTAATTAGTTCATTGAACCCCGAGCCCCACGCCACACTCGAAACCAATCAAACACACGAACACTGCTCCACCTCGAGATCCTAGTCACATAATCAACGGCTAGGATTTGATATTCACGATCACCCTTGAGCTCAAGGCTCCACCAAATCATAACTCAGCTACGAGAATGAACACCACTCTTGATCAGTGTCCGCTTTAAAAAAAATCAGAAAAAAATGAATTTAGTCGGAGAAATTATAATAGAGATTTAAAATAATTTTCTTATAAGATGATTTGCATTTAGTAATATCTTAAAATAAAAGGCATAAATATAAAAATGATAGAAATAGAAATATAACATTAACCTGTCTTCATAACAAATGTAAATAGAAAATTCTATTTTTTTGTTTCGATTAAATGCTAACTTAATATTCTAAAGTATAATTGAAAAATATACAAAAACAAAAATGAATATGATTATAAAAAGTAAAATACAAAATAAATAATTTGTGAAATGACTTTATAGTAAATCTTCATTTTTTATATCTAATATTTTTAATCTAAATATAAAAACTAAATTAAAAAACAAAAACAAAAGAAAGAACGACAAAAGGGAAAGAAAAGAGGTGATGCGTTGCTTTAATTTTTATTTTTATAGAAATAAATTAGTATTATAAGTAAAAAGTGGAGTGGAGTGTCGCTTTACTCAATACAGACCGGCCAACAAAAATAAAAACTGAAAAACACACATTTTTTGGTGGATACAAATTCCAAATCTCTCCGGTCTTTGTTACTCCATTCATTTCATTCCTCCTTCACTCCACATTTTCAGATTCTGGGGATTTTGTTTTTTCTGCTGTTTGCAATGTAAGTAACATTCTCTATGTTTCTTGGCTCTGAATTTCGTTTACAGTGCTAGTATGAGTGTTTGATTGCTGAGAAAATGGAGGAAATAAGATATTACTTTTTATTTTTTATATTTATGATGGATGTTTTAAGCTTTCCATTTTTGTCTTTCAAATGGGTCATTTCCCTTTTTCTCAGGCTTGTGTTTCTATTAATGGTGTTTCCTAATTGGTTTTTTTTTTTGAAAATATGGTGGGTTTTGTGTTTTTATTTAAGAAGCTGCATCAAGGTTTGCCTTCTTGTTGTGGATTTTAGTTTATATAATCTTTTCGATGATTTATGGTGATGGCTTTTACGGATACAGGACATGATTTGTTGAAAAACCATGTTATGGATCTGATAAATTGAAGGAAAGACGACATTTTTTTAGCTTTTGTTGTTCCTTTTGTTCAATGACGATGCTTGGGGGTGATCCTTTTTTTTTTTAGATGATAGAAGGAGAGTAATGCTGCTTTCAAGATGGTTACGAGGTGTAAATTGTTGTGTGGAAACTATTAGAGAACGGAGACGGAATGCTTTCCGAGAGATTAACGGGAGAGGCATCTCTTAGCCGGGAACTCGAGGCTTTGAGTGTGTCTCAACGGCTAGTTAGAAGTGTTAGTCAGAAGTTGAGGAAGAAGAATCATAGAGGTGAAGGAGAGGAAGAGGATGATTCGAGGGGAGTTTCGCTGAAATGTCTTACTTTGTATGGTATGGGTGGGGGTTGCAAAGTTGGTGCCGACACAGGTGAGGAATTTGGGGATACGAGTGGGAGGAGGAGGTCATCAAGTGCTAGTGAAGAAGGAAAGGGATACAGGCCGATATGCGGAAATGAGGAGACAGGGTTCGATTGTTTCTCATATGGAATGAAAGAGAAGTTTTGGAAGAAAAACAGTAGAAAGGATATATACCTTGAAGATTCAATTCAGAATAGCAGGTTGCATATGTTTCTTCCAGATGATGTATTGGAATTATGCCTGGTGAGACTCCCACTGACCAGTCTTATGAATGCCCGCCTTGTATGCAAGAAATGGAGGTACTTGACTACCACCCCTCGGTTCCTGCAGATGAGACAGGAAGGTCCATATCTGAATCCATGGTTGTTTTTGTTTGGCGCTGTTAAAGATGGATATTGTTCTGGGGATATATATGCGTTGGATGTTTCTCAGGACCAGTGGCACAGGATTGATTCTGACATTCTAAAAGGAAGGTTTATGTTTTCTGTTGCCAGTTTTCAAGATGATATTTATGTTGTTGGTGGTTGTTCTAGCTTGACTCACTTTGGGAGAGTGGATAGGAGCTCATTCAGGACACACAAAGGGGTGTGGGCTTTTACCCCTTTAACTAAATCTTGGCGTAAATTTGCTTCCATGAAGCATGCAAGATCAATGCCTGTTTTAGGAATTTCTGAGGTTCGTTCAGACTTTTCAGTGGTTCACAGTCATCAACATCGACAAGAAAGACGTTTTTCTAGGTCACGTATCGCTGGGGTGTCAGATGTTTATGAGGACCCTCACAGGTTTTCACTAAGACGACAATATAGAAATGCTTTTGATGAATATGGGCCTTCATCATTGCCCACTAGAAAGTCACACAAGCTCACCAGACAAAAAAGTGGTCAATCAAATATGAAGGACTGCAAGAGGTTTGTATTGATTGCTGTAGGGGGTCTTGGATCCTGGGATGAGCCGCTAGATTCTGGAGAAATTTATGATCCCATAACAAATAAGTGGACAGAAATCCAGAGGTTGCCTATGGATTTTGGGGTTGTTTGTTCTGGAGTTATTTGCAATGGGATGTTTTATGTTTACTCTGAGACAGACAAGCTCATGGGATATGACATTGAAAGGGGCTTCTGGATGGCAATCCAATCGTCTCCATTCCCTCCTCGTGTTCATGAGTATTACCCTAAACTTGTATCTTGTAATGGGCAACTATTTATGCTTTCAGTCTCCTGGTGTGAAGGTGATGGTCAAATCGGCCAGAGAAACAAGGCTGTTAGAAAATTGTGGGAGCTAGATCTCATGTTTCTTAACTGGATTGAAGTTTCAGTACATCCCGATGCTCCAATGGATTGGAATGCTGCATTTGTTGCAGATAAAAACCATATATTTGGGGTTGAAATGTTCAAAATATTTGGTCAAGTGTTGGACTTCTTGACTGTATGTGATGTGTCTGACACGGGGACAAACTGGAGCCACATTGCTAGGAATCACATGACTCATGAATTTGACGCTTCCTCATGCATGACTAAATCATTGGCTGTCTTATATCTTTGAAGTCCTTGGTGAATGTTGATTTGTGCAGAGAATTTTAAACATTTATTTTGCCAAACCAGATTTTGAGCACAGATAGTGACCCCGGAATTTCATATTGAATTCTTTGGACAATGCATTTGCTTGTTGGTGCTTTTATCTGTGCATTTTCTTCACCACTGTTTATATGATTCATCCTGTATTCCTGAGCTTGTATCTGTTCATCAATAAGGAATTTGTTTTCTTGTTCATCCAGTTTCCAATTAGGTGGAGTTTCTTCCGATGATATCAATTTTACTGAAATATAGGGAAACTCGCAGTTTGCTTATTGAACAGTGAAATATAGTTGTGAGGGCAAACTCGCAATTGTAGGGAAAGCCTTGTGCTAGCAGCTTGGACAATTGATTTGTAGAGCCTGCTTCAAGAAAACAAACCTGCTCCTTGAAGCAGGCCATTTTTAATGTGTTAAAAATAGGACTTTTAGAGAAACTCCAATACGGAAGTTGTCATCCACAGGCCACTGGTATTCCAATACTACATGAAACACGTTGACATTCGTCGCCACAATTTTAAAGATTCTATTCGAGTTGAGCTCGTTGCATCAGCACTTCGTCCATGCTTGATTTTTCCGTAAAACTAAGGTCAAGATGCTCTGCATAAACTCAACATTTCAGCTCCCGCACAAGTCCCCTCCCTCTGAGAGTATTGTTAACAAAATGTACGACGGTTGCTTACCTAAGCTGCCTTTCAATTCTCGAAGGTTTAAGGTATTTCACGAACAGAGAACAATATTTTTGGGAATCCATTACTTTCAGGACTACAAGAGCAAGACAGGACCTAGGGTTGACCCGTCTTAAGACCTAGTTTGTATATAAGGTGAGTTAACCTGACTCGGGATAAGAACCTGGAAACAATGTTTTTCATCCACCTAAGAAACACTGAGTGCTGGTTGACCTGCGAAAATCTGAATAGTTAAAGAACGATGATGTTGGAAGCCCGGAAAGAAAAATAACAATATCCCACACTCTTGGTGCTATTACAATGCGGCAATCGTATAAAAAAATGGAAGAAAAATAAGAAAGCTGTCAAAATCCTCTACAAATCAGAAATCGGTTTGCATCAATATCTACCAGCAGCTTAACGCTACCATAGCCAATAATGGCTCTGGACAAAGGGTGAATTACATACAGCTCCTGGATCAGAAAGCGGCTTGACTTGTATTTGGATAGATGCCAGAAAAGTTGGGTATCTTATCGACATGTTTCAGGGCACGCTCAGCAATCTGCCGAGTCCGATAGTCAGCATGCTGGAAGGCATCAACAAGTGCAGTACTCACGTTTGGATCTCCAGAAACTTCATATGCTATGTCATCAGTTCGTAAGAGTCTCTCAACAGCCCAAACTGCCCTCCTGCTCAGATTCTCTGTCCGTTTCTCCAGCAAAATATCAAGTATAGGTCTAACTCCCTCTGTCTCACACAGCACCAATACCCCTTGTTCAATGTCAACCCCATCATCCAACAAAGTAGAGATTGCTGCAAGTGCTGCCTCAACCACTTTCTCATTTGTGTGATCTAAAAGAGCTACCAGCTTCTCAACAGCCTGTCCTTCCAAAAGACAGAATGTTTCTTTTAAGGAACATGTTCCTCCGTGAAGCCGGCACAATCCAGTTAAGACAGGCTGTTTGCTAAAACACGTAAAGATTGACCCACAGAAAGTAGGAGGCGGCAACTCAGGCAATCTTCTTAAATTTTTGGACTCTTGGGCTAAGTTCTCTAATGCCATGGCAGAGACCATCTGCACATTGTCTAGTCCATTGGTCTGGAGCAATTGGATGAAAAGAGCTGCGAGATTGTGCTCTCGGGCGAGCTTAATGGCATCTGGTTCTTCAGCCAACACAAATGTGATCCTTGAAAGAACCCGTACTAGTCCTTCAAAAAAAGGTGTCATAAAGCGGGCACTCCTAATTTCACCCTGCTGGATCTTTACCACTCTGGAGATGATTAGTGGAAAGGAGCCTTCATCTAGCATCTGCCGAGTGAGGCCCAAATCCCTCTCTGGGAGCTCAGCTAAAAGGCCAACAGCAGCTGCCTGCTCTTCTGTGATTCCTATGTTTTCTGCTACAACTTTAAAAAGGCTTCCTAGCTGACCCACCATGCCACAGAGAGCATCAGCTAATTCCTGGCCCATATGTGGAGAGACTTTCTGGAGAAGTTTTATGGAAGCTACACGCAAATCCTTCTGGGGAGCCTCAATGAATTGAACCAAACTGATGATAGCACCTGAGCTTTTAATGGCAGCAACAACATTTAAGACAGTAGATGGGGAACTAGTCAGCCCAACAAGAACCTGCAAAAGTTTGCACTCAATAGCTGGACCAGTGTTGCTAATTAGGTGGAGGAGGTTATGCACCATGTCTTCTGAAACAAGAGAGTGCTGGTCAGGTCCAACAGGAATCAAATCAAAGTCATCGCCTGAGTTTACAACATTGGCGAGGATTGTTGCCGCAACCTCTTTGAGACGCATGGGAAGCTGATTAGTGCCAACTGTGAAGAGGTCTTTGACAAGAGGAGGAAGAATTCCGGCCTCAATCAAAATCTTGGCACTTGCCTCGTGAAAAGAAATTTGATTCAAAGCTTTCAAGGCAACTTCTCTTGACTGCATATTATCACTTGTCATAATATTGATTAGAGACGAACCGACAGTTCTTGCAACAAGGACTTTCACATCATTGTTCATGACCAGCTCACCCAGGTATGCAGCCATAGACAGTTTAGTTTCTGGTGGGCCTGCAGCATTTCCATTCTGGTTATATTAATCAAAGCAATATGGCATTTTATGATCATATGAATGCATCTGGGTCTAACCATCAACGATATCACATTTAGAGTACAAACGCATGGCACCAACTTTTTTAAATACCAAGCTGAACTTTGCAATTTCCATGGCTTTTATTACCTCCAGATTATAAATTTTAACAAAGATTGTACAGGCGAATAAGCTAAGGACCCCCTAATACTTGCATGAAATTCAAAAATCATTGAAACATTGAGCTCCTTGGAGGTACCTTCAAGAATTTGATTCAGAAGAGGTTGCAGTCTGCCATTTTCAGCCATCTGCCGGACATTGTTTTCACATTTCTCCAGATTTCCCAGTGTTTTATCAGCTTTCTCAACAGTCGAAAGATTTTCTGATTTGCTGCTTGTCATTCCAACCAGTATGAGAATTGCTCCATTTACTGAACCAATCTTCTCGCACAAGGCTTCGGATTTTGAGAGCTCAAGCAACAATGAGACAGCTTCCTCCCTTTCTATGGATTGCTCACGAGACAAAAACTTAACTACTGTCCGCACGTAGTCACCCTCAGCCAGTATTGCCTGCAAAACAAGGAAGACTCAATTATCAGGAGACAGACAATGCATAACTATGGTGATGTCATGGAAGCTATACAGAAATAACAAGCAAAAAAACCTGGCACGACCTTATTATCAGCATCGTCCTCGACCACAATTTGAAGGGTTTCCAAAGCTTTGCACCGGACTCTACGACTGGTACTCTTCAACATTTCAGCAATCATGGGTATTAAATTGGTATTGCGCACAGCATGCTTATTTGACCGGCTCTTCTGACACATGTATTGTATATACTTTAAACATTCCATAACATCACTCTCTGGACTGCTCAGGTTTAGAGATCTCTTTGCCGTATCAAGTTGAACAGCTTCATTCCTAGCAGTCCACTCTTCGATGGTGTTCCGCAAAGCTATGCTGGGGTTTAATTCTGTGCTTCTCAATTCTTTTTGTGTCAAGGGGCAAACCAACTTCCTTCCACCCTCCCTGCATTCCTTGAACCATTTTTCTATCGCTTCGCGTTCAAAAGTGTGACCATTTTCTAAGGTGACAGGATCGGTCATAACTTGCTTTGTTAAAGGGCAAACAAATGCATCATAAATAGGCTCAACACGGAGCCTCTCAAACTGATAACTTTCATCCGATTGGCTACCAGGATCATAACTTCCATCCCAGCTTTCAGCCATCTGATCTTAATAAACCTGTAGCAACAAAGCAGTTTCGCGTCAGCAATCACCAAGTTTATTTTCGCCCATAGCCGTGTCATTCCTTAAACAGATCAGTAATAAAAGCACATCGAGAAGATTAAATTGGCCCAATTCCAAGAAAAAAATAGATTTGAGCACATTAAAGAAAGCAAGCAAGCATACCAAGTAACCTTTTCCTTCCAATCTATTGATAATAGTTGAACAAGCAAAGCGTTGAAGAGGTCCCTGCACAAATCATAAATAAGCTTCCCTTTTCAATTTAGTGATAAATGAAAGGAAAACTACCATTTATAATTCTTCAAATCTCCTCAATTATCTAATCTAGCAGCTAACACTTGCAGCAAAAAGAAAAAAAGACAAGTGTAAACAGAGAATACATCAAGAAGCACAATAGCTGAGATGGGCAATAAAAAGGTCTCATGGAATCACTAAAACATTTAATTGATAATCCTAACAAGTTAATTGAATTCACAAATTCATACAGCCTTTACCTATTCGCCGTGAATTATCAAAAGGCCACCAACTTATCAGCTATTCCAAAAACCCTTTCCCCTCCTTGTGGTCTGCTAATTCAACAAGTAGCTCGAGAAGAATCGGACAATCCATAAGGGCAGGTTGCTTCAACTTTTGCTTCTTCCCTCTTATTCGAAATGGGAAAATAATAGTGGTAACAAACAGAGAGGAAGGCGAGGGAGAGGAAGCACAAAAAAGAAATACTTTTCTTTATTTATTTATTAATTTGAAATTGAATAGTATGGTAGAAGAAAGGAGAGCACGACAAGAAACGAGTGGAAACGATTTAGAGGCATAAAAGTAGAGAAGGTTGACCATACGAAAGAGTCTTCATTTTCTTATAACCTTTAGTTGACCAGAGGGAGAGGTTTTGTGTTTTAATCATGAAGACTAACCTAACAAAAACAAAGGGTGGGAATGGGTCCCATGTGATTAGTGTCCGAAAACAGGCTGGATTTCAATGTTTCTTGCCTGTATTTTTTGTTGAACCATATGATTAGAGGGAACCTCAGCAACCACCTTAACTACCGTCTGTGTTAATTAAGCAATAAGAGGGAATTTTTCAAATCGTTTGTTTTTCTCTCTTTTTTTCAGCGCTTGGACCAAGTAGAGATAGAACTTTCTTGCACTCTAGTAGTCAGCAGCAGCAGTCTGCCTTTTTCCATCACAAACGATCAGCAAAATTCTTTAGTGGGTTGCGATCATTCTGCAAATAAGATATCGGGTGAGCACTGTCTATGATCCTGTTCTTCACCTTTCCATGCACTCGTAAACAAGAAACATGCTTGGTCGGAGTACACAAAATCCATAAAGCTTGACAAAACTCATGTGCCGTATTTGTGGGAGCAGTTTTACTACCTCGTATTTGAAACTCTTGTTAAAAACCGGCTCCTCTGCTTCTCGATGATGAAGTTTCTTCAAGGCAACTACTTTTTCACTTGGAGGTTGTGCTTGTAGACACTCCCGTGACCACCAGATCCGACACAATATTTGAGGTCCAAGTCCTCCGTCTCTGTAATGATGTCTTCGTACACAATCTTCCCATCATAAAATAAATCTGTTTTCTTTAATGATGTTGGCTCCACTTGGATAGTCTTAACCTTACAGGGAGACAGAGAATAACATCCGAGAAAAAAGAGAGGGAAACGGTGACGGTAGTAAGAAATATTTTGATGGAATGAGTATTTCTCTTGGATTTTGAAGGTAAGCAGTATGAGAAACCAGGGTGTAAATTGACAGGAAGTAAATAGGTCAGATGATATAGTTGGGAAGGCATCTTTCCACTTAAAATACTTTGTAGCTCAAATCCAGGAAGTTTAAACTATTACAATTATCCTAAGATGTTTGGATGGACCCATTGATGTAGTAGCGAGAAAGGTCCAGAGCTGTCAACTTGCTTAAAATGGCCAGTAGAGCAGAAATCGAGCAACTGATATTGTTTAAACAAAGAACAAATCTGGCAAATGACAAAGTACAAAGTGAATGTGTTTTGGACCAATGAAGATGTTTGGGACAAGTTCAAAGTAACCAGATTCTTGAGATTGCCTACTTCTGGAGGGATGGAAGTGAAGAAATGGTTACAAGAAAATTCAAGATCAACTAATTGGCTGAGGTTTCCAAGTGAAGATGGTAACTCACATGTTAGATTATTCGAGGGCAGGTTGAGGTGCCCTAGTTTTGGGAGGGAAGAAACTTGAGGTGAGATGCTCCATATGAGCTCATGGTTGGCCAGGCCAAGCCGGGCAAGGTTCAAGAAGCAAGAAAAGTTCATCTTGAGGAAGTCTGAACTTGGAGAAAAGTCAATGATGCTCCCAGCCTAATTGCAAGCTATACCAAGCCAGCCGATCGCTGTAGTGACTCCACCATCCACTCTCAGGCAAAGCAAAGCCAGGCCTTCTGATGCTAGTAAGGGTTTATCAACGGCAGCCACAAGACACCAGGAGTAGAAACAACAATACAGGACATGAAAAATGCTATGCTTCCAATTGCAACAAGTTTGGATAGATGGACTCAACGTTTGTGTTTAATGCTTGTCTTCAATAATAATGCAAAATTTATTTAAGATGTGCATGGCTATTCTCATAGGCTATTTCCAAGTCAAGTTCGTCTGGTTTTTCTAGTGTATTTTTCTGATGCATGGGTCCTAGCGTACACTGCAGGACTTTTCATTCTATCTTGTCCAATACTTAAGGCATAAGCTTCAGATTGGCTAGCTCTTTTCTTCCACATAGATAAAAACGTTTCACCAATAGTGGCATTACTTGAAATTGAGTCAAGAATGTCAGTGTCGGGAGACTTCAAAATCTTGGCCTTGAGCTTGCACCCTCACATGGGTTACTGACCTTGGAAAAATATACAACACGTCTATGGTAGAAAAATGAAAAGCAAATAAATTGTTTGCGTTTGTGTATCGTCATCTTCTATCATCATTTGAATTGTAGGAGAGGCATAGCACTCAGGTGTATCGGCATCTCCAGAGAAAGCTTTTGAGTTTTCTTTTTCTTTTTCTGGGATGATGGATCGAGAATTCCACATGTTCTTTGATAGATGTCAAGTTACACTGGTAGGAAGATGGAGACTCCTGTGTATCTCCATCTACACGCTGCTACCGGATTCCCAGGTTCTCGTCAGCAACCACAAAGGGAGTTAAGAAATCTCCTCCGCAAAAATAATTTCAAAGATGACTTGTACTGCATTAGAGGAACAGCAACTAGTCACTGGAAATATTTGATAATAAGAAAGAATAGCAATCCAATGATGCTTATGAAGTAAGAGGTGAGCATCAATAAGAGCAGAAACACTATGAACAAGTCTACTCAGAGGATGTTCTTGACAAAATAAAAGGGTTCAGTAGCAGGACTTTGTGTTTTTTAATGCAAAACCAATCATCAGATTAGCTTAATTAATCTTTGCTAAAACTGTTGAAATGATCTGCCACCGAACCCCAAAGAATATGGATAGTGATTCAGCTGTTCCGAGATCCCACTGGCAATATCATCCTGGCAACTTATCAGTGATTCAGTTTACCATAATGTTTGACTTAATATTTCATGAGTTGATTTCTCATCTATATATTAATTACTTTGGGTGGATATAGATCCATTATAAACAATTAGCTATGAAAAAAAACAGGCGGCAAGAATTAATCATATTATATATTATATATAATATATAGAAAGTCAGAGGACTAAATTACATCGGCCTAGAAAAACTGGAGCATATATTTCATTATACGCTACCTACCTTCCTCTCTGGGGATATTAGGTTGATCAATCAAGAGTTGTTTCAGCGCACCAAGATCACTGGAACTGCAATATAGCAAAGCCAGTAGGTTAATAACCTTTGGATTATAAAGTCATTAGCAGATATACGAAGATATCTGCAGGCATGAATGCACAAACACGTAAAATAATCAAAAGGACAGGAAAATGTGTTAAAAATATATCGTATATTATGGCCTAGTATGTAACTATAGAACTTAACAAACTACTCTGGTATCAATCAGGAAAATGGGGAATAGGGTCAAAGTTAGGGAGGGGTATATCAGCTATTTCTTCTCTTCTGTATGTGTTCTACAAGAACTCAAAAGTAACTGAGATCTAGTACCAAGCACATTTTTCCACTCAGATTTCATATCTAAACCTTAAGGTATCCACCAAAGAAGTTTCCTAAGAATTTAAGAGAAATCATTTTAAGAAATGGATCTCGGTGTACCTGGGTAAAGCAATTCACAACAGAAGTTCCCTAAGAATTCAAGAGAAATAAAGGTGGTCTCATTTTAAAGAGTGGGACTCAGCGTACCTGGGTTTCAACGTGAGAGCTGAAAGTGCTGAAACAACTGATGATTTAAGCAGGTATCTGCAAGAAAATCAGATGAGCTGTTCTGATTTCAACAATACCACTACTCCAAACACAATAATGCAACACATTGTTGGATGCTAATTAGATGATCGGCATATCAAGATAAATAAAGTTTCCTAATTGCTATACCTGATCTGCCATTGATGCTTACAACAATCTTGGATCGTTTATATTCAACCTTTTTATATTGCATTCATATAAAAGAGTTTTGTAGGCCACTCGGGCACAAAAATCTTTGACTCGAGCTAGCGCTCATACAAGAAAGAATAGCCAAAGCCATGTACAGACTTTAGACAAAAGAACGAAATTTTGTCTAGTACTCAGACTGAAGCGTATCAAAGGCCACATGAACACAAAATATTTGAATCGACCAAGCACTCATGCAAGAAAAAATAGCAAAAGCCATGTAAAGATTCTAGACAAAAGAACATGACATACTCGGCCTGATGCATTTCATGAAGAATCATAAGCCCATCTAAACAATCAGCAAGACATGGTTTAATCCCAATTCGTAGCTGCAATTGTTTCGCATTCAACTGATTAGAACCCCCACCCCCTTTAACTAACTGTCTACCATCCCTATACATCCTCTCAATTGTCAAAACCACACCGCGAAACTCTTCCCTGCCAAATATATACATATAAACAAACAAATAAATAAATTAGAACCAAGAAATTAAATTTATAAAAAAAAAGTATAGAAATTTAACAGAAAAGGAAAAGGGAAGGGGAAAGGAAAAATACAAAGTCTTATTCATGGAAAGCAAAATGGTTTGCAAAGACTCCATCTGCTTTCTCACCACTGCATCTACAATTCCATCCACACTCTTCAAATTCCCATAGTTATTACAATCTAGAATAACCTAATCATCATAATTAAAAACAGATAATTTCAAAATTCTAATATAATTTTAACAATAATTAACAAGTTAATTATTATAATCATAACAACAGCAACAATAATTACCTTTAACCTCTCAATAATTGCAGAAGCGTTACTAAATTGAGATGTTAATCGAGATTGAAGTTGTTCCCATTCTTCCATTAATCCTCTTACTTTTCTAAATTTTTGCTGATATTTCTTCACCAGTCCCTCCATGGCTAAAAGCTTCAAACTTTAAACCCCACACCCACCAAGACGACGAGAGCGGCTTTTTAAACCACTTGAATAAGTTCCGAAAACGCCGCCGTCTGGTCTCACATTTTTTAATATCACAAAACATTCCCTAAACTCTTAAGAATTGCAATAAGTCCCACAAACTTTCGATTGCATTTTATCTTCGACCCGATCCAGAATCCAATCAGAAACAATTATAGCAGCTCAGAGACCGAGGAAGAAGCTCCAGCTCCCTCTAATGGAAGATCAAGAAGAGGCAACGGGCTTTGAAGCCGAAGTACGACAAGTCTTAGGAGATGAAGATGTTCTGCGATTCATGGATTCGACGGATAGCTATTTGACTCTGTTAGATTCCTTATCTTCTACCCTTCGCCAGGTAAACTGTATTATTAATATTTTTGTGATATATTAATAATTAATCCAGATTTTAATTAAATTTTATTAGAATAGATGTTAAACTTCGATGATCATGATTATATTTTAATTAGGTGTGCAATATCTGTAAAAACAAAAATACAAATGAGATGAATTATTGGTGGTTTTAGGGATGGCTGGATTTAGCGATTGCTCGGCAGTCGATGGGGGCTTCACGGATAAATGGGGCTTTGTTGGACCATAAATCACACTCTGCTGCCACTTCAGTTCAAGTAGATCAAGAAGATGGTATGATATTATGGCTATTTTTTAATATATTCACTAATTAAAGCATATTTATTTATTATAAGATTATTTGGTGGTATAGTTGATTCTATGGAGGCTCAACCGCGCTTTAGCTTGCGTAAATGGGCATTGGTGGCTGATGGAAAACAGTGTTACGAGGAGCAGAAATTAGGAGAGGATAATTTTCCAGGGAAAACTGGCAGTTTACAGCTCCGACATCGCGGAGATTCCCAGCTTTCTGGTATCATGTTGTTTCCCTATACTTGGAAGTTGGTTGTAGTTGTGTTTTGTAAGCAATGTACATGTGTGTAAAATGGAAGTATTTCTTTACCAGTTATTGGGGATAATTATTTATTGCTTTTTGGAGCTGCTTGTGATTATTTAATGATATCTCCTTGATGGGCTCTCTCTTGTTCTTCCGATTTGTGTGTGCAGAAGAAAAAACCTCTGAGAGTGGAGCTCAACTTGACGTTGATGACCAAGTGGGTATCTTATAGATTTTGCTGGTTTTGGATTGAATTTGGTGGTAGAATTTGATATCTACCGCCTTGTGAAATGTGAATGAGCTCAAAGGGGTTGTTTTGTGTTTTCGGTTTGTTTTTTTGCAGATTCAAAAGGAGCGAGCCAAATTACTGTCTATGTTTGGGACTCTGATTTCCCCAAAGCTTCGAGCTGCCCAGTTGTCGTTTGAGACAGGTGTGTGACTATACACAAATTGGCCATGACAATAGTGAAAACTAAGTGTGACCTATTCTGAAAGTTCTGTTGTTTTGCAGCTCTGGAGACACTTGTAGAAATAGCAAACATGCGATCAGCAATGCTATCCTCTTTTGATAGAGTCCGCAAAGAACTAGATCACCAAAAGGATGACACGGAGCCGGTTCCTTCAGGTATATGTAATTATGAGTTTGAAATCATTGATTGCTCTTGCTCATTGCCCCTTCAAACTTGTGTTGCCCTATACCCTTGGATATCTGGCCACATGTTAGTATTAGGGAAATGTCCATGGACTTGTGGTGTCCAATACCCAAAAACACAGTGGGGGTGCACAAATTACACGCCATTGGCCCCAGCAATCATGCGCATGCATGATTTGCATGTGTCCACTGGATGACACCGACTAGCATCCATTGCAATCATCTGAATAACCTACATGTCCCAGAAAAAAACAAAGGCCAGAGGCAGAGACTTGATGGCATTTTTGCTCTTGCCTCGTGGAAAGGGTAAGAAAATCTTGCTATCCCAACATCTAGCTTCTAAAGGCTGCCATCTTTTGCTTGATGTGAGTTTACCCTGCTGCGAAGATCCCAGATCCAGCGTCCTAATCTAAAAAAAGCGCATCAAAACCTCTTCCACGTATAGACTGGAGCTATGAAGCTTACCTTATTATTAGAGAAAGGTGAAGGGGCTTTTTCAACTGGTGTGCAAGTTTGGAAAACCATTTTGCCTTAGCTTACTAGTAGAGAGGCTGCTTTATCGGCTTGATGTCCTGCAATCAGAAATGATGACGACTATGAAACAATATCAAGCAGGATTTGTATATTTATCCTTTAGTGAACTTTTTTCCCATAAAGCTGCCACTCTTTTTTTCTTATGTGTTGACATTAAACTCGATTTCTTTTTTCATAACATTCATCTCAGCAGATTTGGTAATTAGACTCGTACCTTGTGTTTCTGTAGGTCGTCTATGATGTTGAAAGTTGTGCAACTAAGGGATTGTTTGGGTTACCCATATATGCGAGACTAAAGGATGAAATTGCCCAGGTAATGACCACTAAGGATCATAGATGTGGGTCTCTCAAGAAGAAAGCACCAAAGAGTGGAGCTGGAGAATGCTGCTGGAGCATCCTTCCTCTAATTTCATGCAGAATTGAACTCTTTGTTCTCCATCCTTTGTGGCTTCTTTTACACCCATATTTTACCATTTTGTAGCTGAGCTCGCCCTATTTATTTATTTTTATAGTATGAGAAATCTGGCCACTTCATGTGAGAATTGCTGCCCAGAAATATATCATATTTCTAACGCACCTTCATCTCTCTCGTCGTTCCCTGTACTGTGTGTGACTAAGAAGAAACATGATGCCCAGCTATTAGTCCTATCCTATCAGAACATTTCATGGCCCAAGTTTTTAAATCGACTGAAAAGCATAAAAAAATCAATGCTCCTGCCCTGAGATGTTGTCAATGAGAATAATTGTGGTGAATTCAGGTCATGATTGATTGAATGTGCTATCGGCAGGCAGGGATTTGGCCGCCTCCAATTTAAACTCTTTTGGATCATCACGGACCTGCTTCGAAGTATACTTGTAGCTGTTTGAGCATGGAGCCCCTATGGAAGGCCATACACCTCCCAGCTGGTGTTTATGGTCCAACTTACACTGTTAGGCAATTCATAGCACCACTAAAAAAAAAAACCAAATAAATCCTACAGCCGTACTATAAATGTCATGTTGAAGCAACTTCAAGTAAAACGTGAAATTTCACTACCATTGTTCTCATACTGCCCAGTTTTTATTGGTGTCAAGAATCTGTCACTCAAAAGAGCAAGCATTATATTTCCATCTGGATTCCCCAGAAAGGTCGCATGTCTTTTTTATACAACAAGGTCATAATGAATAACTTTACAACAACACAGCTTTTTAACACAATAATAAAGAAATTTGACAGGGGAGAGAGAGACCAATACCGCTAGAAAGAACTCCAGTTGTCAGAACTTTTTTTCGGAGTTTGATTCTCTGATGAAACCTTAAAGGGGCCACTGGAGCCAAATGGATCTGAGACATCGAATGAAGAGAATGCACGACTGTGGCCAAAATCTTTAGAGCTGTTTATGGAGTAGAACCTTTTAAGCTTTTCTCGTGGTGAAAACCCACCTTCAGTCATGCTGAAGGAAAGCAATCAAATCTCGAGTGATTGTCAAAATGATCCCCTGCTTCACTTTACCTTGGAGAGTTGCTAGATCTTGATAATGAGGGGCCCGCAACAGATTCTTCAAAAAATATACTATTTTTCTGAATAGTATGCGCAGGGGATGTGGATCCTGTTCTTAGAGGCTTTAGACCAAAATCATCAGATCCAAAGAAACCTCTCTCGTTCTCTGACGAGTCCTGCTATATGACACGGTGCATGTGAATTAATATTTGCGAGTTTCCAAACAGACAACCTAGTGGTTTGATACAATAAACTGCGATACTTATAGGAGCTCAGGGGAAAAAAATACAATCACAGATAACAAATAGCAATATGAGCTTGCTGTAATGGAAAACAAAGGATGAAATATGTCCCTAATTTAAGGGTAAGATTACAAATACCAAAACTCAAACAAAACTCACAATTTGGCTTCTAACCATTGGCTAAAACAAATAAGCATCTGAATATCTCATATCCCATTGGATGCTAAAACATGTGAACTGGCCAATAGGTTCATTTCCACCAGAGTGCCTATGTCTGAAAACATGGAAACCTAAGGATAGTGGCATGGGCTAAGGTATGCAACCTACATGCAAACATGATGGTAATAACAAGAGTACACCTTAGATCGTAAGAGCATTACAGCATTCGAAGTTGTGTGAGTTAAATCAATATCAGGTACAAGTTGGATAAAGTGATGTATGACGAAGGAATAGCTGCACAGAATGTTCTTCAGTAAGATGCAGATTTGGATATCCAATATGAACCCATGCTCAATTGCAGAAGAGTAAAGGGTGATTCAGGAATTTTGGACTCACCTTGTTTCCTGTAGGGTTAAATCCCCAGACTGAGTCCACATCATCATTTGTGTCAAAAGCACCCCAAATTGATTCATCAAAACTTCTACTGCCAGAAATATAAAAGGTACATTATCATCATGAAGTAGGCCAACAATCAGCATTAAAGTAAGAACATATAGGTCAAAAAACATAGAAACAAATCAATGGCTGTACCTATGTGTATCTATATCTGCTTCAGCTCTCTTGGTAAAAAACATCAGAAAAGTCTTGAGATGAACTTTCTGACGCAGACCTTCCAGCTCGACTGCCTTGAGGGCTTCTTGCCATTTCATCTACACTGTGGTTATAAGCAGATTCACTCTCAAGTACATGTTCGCTGGTGAAAATCCCTGGCCTCCCATCACCATTTGATAATGAATCAGGGGTTAAGCTATCATCAGCAGATGCTCTCTCCTTTTGACCAGGAGCACTTTCACATCAACATTGAGCTCGTTGGAAAACCCTGAAAGTGGAAGTGATATGTTGCACAAATAAATTCCTACTAAATTTGTTAAGTATTCATGAGAAAAATCCACTCAGTTCATGCAATTTAATTCAGATGTAAAAGGAGAAATGAAGCATACGCTGAGATAAGTAGTACCATATTAAGAAAGGTAAAGCATACCTTCATCTTCAAACTTGTTCCAATCTTCATCCCAAGTAGCAGCATCCTCTTGAATTCCTGGTTGCCAGCCTTGAGAATAACAAAAATAAATAAATAAATAAACAATGAAGGGAACCATAACAGGAACTAATTCATTGACAAGTTTAGGAAAAAACAAATAGAAACTTCTTGAAAAAATCCAATAATATGCCACATAAAAAAGTGCATCTTTGATCTTGTTAATCGAAAATTTTCTCCAAAATTTGGATCCAAACAGGGTATTCTTAAGAAATAGAATTCAAAACGCATCAGCAAACTCTTTTCTTTGAGCTGGGAAGGGAAGGGCTTGATGAAATGTAAAGCAAAGCATGACTGCTATTTTAAGAACTCCGAAGCAAAAGGCACGTACTATGACACAAAATAAAGAGCAAGAGTACCAAAAGGAAGCTCAATCACTGCAGTTGAATTAACAGTGAGTCCATGTTTCTTGCACTGTTCAGTTAAAGCCTTCAATATCTCATCAAGGTCTTATTGTATACGATCAGCACGAACCTATAAATAGCACCAAAGGATGAGTTTCTGATAAAATCTCCAATGACACCACAGTAAAATTGTTACAAGGACTTGAGCAACGGAATTGTTGTGGCAAATTGGATCCTTGAAAGAAAGAAACACCTTCAGCTCCACTAATTCTTCCATCTCCATCTAAATCAGCTCTCTTGAAGTAAGCTTCGAATACATCCATGTTTGGCACCGCCATTTCTATTTCCTCTTATTTAGTAGATCACATGAATTGAATTGAATTGAAGAAGAAAGGAGGTAAAGTGTGTGTGGTTGGATCGAGGAGAGTAATTGGGACTTTATTGGAGTTTGGAATTGAATTGGGGGATTTAGTTAATTAAAAGGAAGAGAAGAGCTTTTTTTGCAAACTTTATGTTCCCAAGAAATCGACTGGAAAGCAAACAAGAGCAGAAGTTTGGAAAACAGAGAAATTGCTTGGATTTACGAATCCGCCCCACTTTTCTACCGAAGATCAAAAATGTACCGCAGTCAGGAATTAGTATCTTTAATTTAGCCCACTTTGTGGCCAGTTTTCGGGTCAAGCTGCATGGGCTCGTTTGCATCTTCGGTGCAAAACATTGATATCACTAGAAACAAAATGTGTTTTTATGGTCATTGTTGTCTCTTTGCGGTTGTAAAATGTCTCTCAGCATGGTTGCAGGATTTGTTGCCAGTTACCTGCTTAGGCATTGATTCCCTTGATAGATTCATATATTCCCCGCAACCGAAATCTGGAGGCTACAGGACTACCAAGTCAAAGGTTTGTGATTTAGAAATGATTTGAGCTCTGGGCACATGGCCCTTTACCTGTGCAGAACTTCCATATCTGAATCTCATTAATGTTGTCTGCAGTTCAGACTACAGAAGAGAGGCAAGTTTTCTGATACGTAAGGTTGATGTTGACCTAGTATTGGACATTCTAAGCTCCTTCTTGAACATACAGTTCATCACATTGCTGGCTCTACATGCCATGAAAATCTTCAAGGATCTAGTGCGGGATCTAGCTTCTCCCAGAAATGTGTTTGGGGTTATAAATTATAATATGAATCATCATAAATTAAGTGCATAGCGACTGTAACAGGATTCTGAGTTTGACTTCCCCGCTGCCGAATCGATCATGCAACTCCTGACTGTTAACTTTATGGCTGTCAGCACCCAGTCTACCAAGGAAATCGATCTTGGAATCCAAAATAATTGATTTTGCAGGATAGGACACTTTGTTATAGAAAGTTTATGCAGAGTGGATTAATCACTCGTGATAAGCATTTGTATATATTTGGTGGAAGACAGGATGCACAACAGGTTTTGGGGGGCTGAAAATATTTAGGGTGGCTTGGTCTTCTTCTAGCTTTTAGCATTGAAAAAGACGAAGCTGATCAATCTGTAAGACTTTGCATGTCACTTTCGATTATTGAAATTCTTGCTGAGGGAAACTGTGGCTTGCAATAATCGAAAGTGAAATTCTTTGTACATATGAAAGCCTAGAATCATATCTGCTATCAGAACAAGGTAACAACTAATAGTAAGAAATCTCCTCCCAATAACCTTGCTAGAAATACAAGAAACATGTCATTTATATCTATGGTAGCAGCCATCATAAGGTTCAGATCCCTATTAGATCAGTCGATTTTTGCACCAGATGCATATAGCCTGGGCACTACAGGATCATAATGACCCAATCAAGTAAAGAGTATGCCACAACAATAGACCTGGTCCTTCATAAGCATTGCGAATATAAGTTTTTCGCGTACAGAACCGTTCACCATGTTATGTTTGACTTTATAGAACTTTTTCTCTTATATTGTCATCAATCATCATCCTTAAACTCGACAAGCTTCTACTAGAGCATCTCTACAAATCTGGAGGAGAAATCATCCAAACAAGTCATATTGCTCCATCTGCCAGTAAGGAATACAGCTCCCTGGAGATTCCATTTTCCCAACGAACTGGTCTATTCCTGCATTCATAAACCAATAGCTTAAGAGAATTGGATTGTTCAAAAATCGCAGCCATGCTTATCAGAGCTGGTTATGGACATAAGGCTGTCCAAAATGGATCAAGTGTTGAATAGAACTCTCTATGCATGAATCTTAAGGACAAAAAAATCAGTACCTATGTCTGGACTATGGAAGTGCATGTGGTCGGACACCGGTGTGGCATCTTCTTCATCAGGTTGGCTGTCTTCTGGCTTGGTCTTCTTCTCTTTAAAAGACTCAATTTCTGTCTCTACTTCAGATTCTCCACTGTTTGGTAGTGTAGCTGATTGCTTTCTTTTTGATCGAGCTCTCCTATTTTGGAACCAGTTATAGACATTTGTTTCAGAAATCTGGCCATGTTGTGCAAGTTCCTTGGTTATATCTTTGATCTTCTGCCTGCCTGGAGTCGCATTGCATTGTTTGAAAATCTGCTCAAGGATTTCAAGCTGCGCAGGTTTTGGAGTCCACCGCTGCCTCGACCCTATCTTGTGGACAGAAGATGACAGTAATGGATCGCAAAAGTATGGATTCCCAAGTCGCATGCCTAAATCAGAAGGCAAAACATCGATGATTTCCCTCAAAAAACTAAGTAAAACGCATGATTATTAAGAAATTAATAGGAAGATTAGTCAAGAACAGATTACATAGACAATCAATGGCTAGGCAAAGAATTATCATAGCATAACTTGCCCCTATAGTAAAGATAGAACAAGACAGCTTCAATTAAAGAACATTTCAGCAACGCGAGTTCCATCAAAACCAATACTGTTTAGGGTTATTTAGCTGGCGTAAGTGATCAACAATCGACAAGTGAAATTTTGAGAGACAGAAAAGGCCAGCAGTGCTATAAAGAGGGCAAATTGGATAGGAGCAATCCAGGAGGTAAAGTAACATGGTTCTCCATATCCAATAACTTTCAAACTCTACTCAATTCCCCCATTGATTCAGTTCATAGATACACGAAACAAGAGATTATAACATGCACAAAAAAAACCCTTTAAAGGAGAGAAGAAACAAACCAGCAAAATCCTGTTGGGCAGAGAGGGACTTGTGCATCTCAACAAGCTGCTCACAAATAGTGGCATAAACAGAAATCTGTTTCCTCAGCATCTCCATTTGCTCATCAGTCATCACTTTAACACCTAACCCACCTCCATTTTGAAACTTTCCATCCTCCATGAATCCCTCTCTAGCTAACAAGAACTATTTATATATGCTACCTCTCTCTCTCGTTGCCTAATAATGATTCACTTTCTGGCTGACTTGAAACACGGTTGAGAAGAAGAGGAGGAGGAAGTAGAATTGAAGTAATCACAAGACAGGAAGAGGGACTCTACTCCGCAGCATAAAGGGTAGAAAAAGGCAGGGGGGGTTGACGAGGTGCGCATTTTAGCATGATTGAGCGGGTTTCGCGCGTCCAAGATTTCTCTTATGCACCGAATCTTGGTCTTCATATGAATCATAAATCTTACAAGTAACGGTAAATTCCATATTTATCTTCTTCTTTTTATCGTCAACATTTTTTTATTTATTTATTGAATTGATCACCTTTAAAAAGAAATTTAAAACCTCAAATATTTAACTTAATTAACTATAAGATATATATATATATATATACACACACATATATATGTCTTTAAAATTATAAAAAATAGCTTTTGTAGATTATGAAGACCTCGATTCCAATAATTTCAAGTTTTGATTTTATTTAAAAAAAATCTTATTCTATTTTTATTTTAGTCGAGAATATGCATGGGAGTTAAATCCAACACAATTTCAATGTTTTTTAATAATTAATTCCGGCTTTCATTAGTCATGGAATCCGGCATTTCATGCGTAACTCGATGGTCCAAACATTTGCTTGAGTAAGAAAATGGAGAGTGTTACGAGCTCTCCTTGTCCTAGTCCCTAGCCTTTCTTTTTTTTTAATAGTAGTGATTCAATCAGGTCCTTATCTAAATTTATTGCTCGAGTCATGTTAATTCTAATTAATTAAAATAATATCATTTGAAAGGAAAAAAATAGAATCAAATTAAGTTTGACCTAATCCCACCGAGTTCATAACTCTCGCTTAATTAATTTTCCAAGTATAATTATAAAATAATTTCAAAACTATATGAATTTCATTCTTTCTCTGTACTCTTATAAAATCCATTGTTGAGAATATAAATTTCTTTGTACTTTTATTATATTATTATTATCATCATGGGATTTGATTAGATAATGTAATAATTATAGTAAAAAGAAAAGATAGGAGTCGAGATCTCTTGGGCATGGCCAATCTTTTCAACCCTAAGCAAGAACTAAAAGCAACAAGAACATAAGAATAAAATAATCACGAAAAGATAGAACAAGGGGGGCCCTGGCAGGTGCTTTATGAGGTGCTTTTTACAGAAAGGGGAGCGACACAGGGCGTATGGCCTGGCCAGCGGCAGCAGAACTCTTAATTCTTGGCATGGAACAAGGAAATTTGGTGTCCGCAGCAAAGTTGAGGGATTGTGGGGGTTCTAGATGAAAGATTTATAGCAGCTAACATGTCCTGTTTGCGCGCAGGGGATGCTTCAAAATATCAATCTGGTTTTTATTTTTTGCAGCCTGATCTTCAAGCGGCCTTTCTTTTTTTTTTTATAACTGTAATATCCGAATCAGCTTATATGTATCATAACTAATCCTGGATCCACTAAATAAGTTGCAAGCATGGTGAATAAATAAGGTATTGTAGGGATGACAGACATGTATAAAGATGATCAAAATCGGGTTCGGAGGTTGCTCGAGCGGCCTCTTCCAATCATTTGGTCTTTGCACTCTCTATATCTTGTTTAAAGTAATGACCAGAAATATACATATTTTATAATACTTCAACTATAATCTAGTTAAAACCCACTACTACTAGGCTACAGGATCGAATTTGCCATCCAATGCATCTCAGAAACTAGGAATCTGAAGAGAGGGCTTCCCTGTTTTGCCAGTGACTTGAACATCTATGGTCAACAAGCAGTGCCGCCTCGGATTCCTGGGATCGCCACTGCCGATTCCTGGATGACCAGGATTGCCTTTAGAAGCTCTTTTGCAATGTTCAGGTCGAACAAGCAATCAAGTGAAAGAATCCAACTAACCAAATTCACGAGATTACAAAAGGAAGAAAAGGGTTGCAAGACAGAGATACCCCATTGCTCAATAAGCCTAGGTCCCTTTTCATAGCTATGCAGATGAGCAGCTAAATTGAAAAGAAAAAAAACCCTTTAACAGATGATCTTGGACATGTATCTTTCCCATAAGACCTATCTTAAACAATAATCTCTTTGTAGTTTTACTTTAAAGAAAAACAGCAATCAAAAAAGACCGAAGAGGTAGTAAAAGGAAACCTCCATCGATCACTAAATCTTAAGCAGATTGTCCACTGCAACGAGCTGGTGATCTTTTCCTTTCGACTTTATTTTTATGGCTTGCGGTTGATGACCAATTAGGTTAGAAATCCTTCGTGCTGTTTACAGAACCTGGATATCCAAAACTTCACACTATCTGGAGAGAAAACAATATGAAATGATGAGGTAAAGGGACGTATAGCTAACATGGAAAGAGAAGTTCTGGTAATTTCTCAACCACCCACCATGGCATGCTTAGGTTGGATTACATTTTCACCACACGAGAGGGATAGAGTTTATAGGTTAATACTAGAAAGTGATAGTCCTTCAGGCAACCATCCACATTAATGACCAAGTGCTGAAGGTTGTCGAACGCAACTGAGCAATAGTTGAGAATGAACTGAGTCTGCAACGTTAGTAAACATGAGTCAACACTCAGTTTTTACTGAGTGTGCATAGTCCTCAAGATGTGTGGCATGATGTTCTTGTGGCAGATTTCGAGTTCGAGTCAGAGATTGCGTCCCTCGTAAGAATCTAGAACAGTTAAGATTTTACTCGGTCATCTAGGTGCACAATCGCATCCAAATAAAAGTATACATATCTCAAGAAAATCACTGTTTATTAGTACAGCACACACCCTAGAGATTAGAGAAGCCCAGCTATACGATCGCGAATATTTACCACGTCAGTATGGCTATTCAGAGTAGCATGGTTCAGAACTTTGAACTGACTCAGAGTAAACGTTCCTTGTACTCCATGCTGTCCACTCCACCTCTTGGAGATTGGGAGCATTAATTTTCATTTGCAGTTGTAACCAGGAGACAGGGAATTCAAGTCCAAGAATAGCTTCTGCAGCAGATGTCAATCTCCGAGAGATTATATGGGAGATCAGGTAACGTTATTTCTCAAGACATGGATGATCGATACTGAATTTTTCTGTCCTTTCAATCGGAAAGACTCAACCTTTTAAGTGATGGGCAGGCAGTTGAAATCAACTTCTTTAAAAACGTCTTCAGAATCAGAACCTCCATTGAAGTCAGGGAGAGTTGCTCAAGAGAAACAAAAGCTCCTGCAAAGACTCAACCTCCTACTCAAAGAGAGGATCTTTACGTATCCCGACCACAAGGCCAATCGCCTGAACTCTATAATTCACTGATCCATTTGTCAATAAGATTTACATCTGCATCACAGTTATCGTTGCGGCAATGCTAGTCCAGGCAAAGAATTGATTGCACGAATCCGGGGGACCATCACAGAAACATTTTGATACAAACTTCAGATATGGGATAGGATCAAAATCTGTCTTAATCTTTTTGATACCACACCAATTCGAGCCATGTCATCCATCTCAAGGAAGGAGAATACCTGATCAATAATGGGTTCTGGTAGGTTCCAGAACCGATCCATCCCCTCGCCATTCCTACGCTGTGCTTTCCTGCTGCGTTCTCTGACTAACAGAGCCATTGTTCAACCCAAAAAGATGAAAGTGAATATATATTACAAGTCACTAAGCATTGGTATTTTTTTTTTGTAGGTGAAGGCTGAAATCAAGAACCTGATGAAGATGTTTGAACTCAGAGCCTTGAAACAAGCATGCAGCATAGCTCGTTTACAAGAAAACACCTTATCCTGCAGGCACAGCCATCAAAACCCTACTAAATTCTCCTCTCAAATTACCCCATACTCTCCCTGAATCAAGCTCGCTTCCCTTCCTGCTCATCGAAATAACTCTTTTACACAAAAATCAGATATCAAACCCTCGCAAGATGGCATGCCACTTCCACTCGTTCAATAGTTGATGTTTTCAATGAGCTGTGACTGTAGAGTTTTCGCTATGGCAATATCTACAGTTTCTTCTACCATTATAGAGGAGAAAAACACTTATATTTTGGTTACTCTGTTTTTTTTTTCATTTTTGATTTGAAAAATCATGGTTTGAATCTTGAATTTTATACCCACATTAATATTTAATACGCACCAAAAACAATTAATAAAAACATAATTATTCATCGTATTTCATTTTAAAAACGAAATAGCTATGAGAATCAAAACAGTAAAATTGTCATCTATCATTTATAATCATGATAAAACGCCATTCAATCACTCAGCTGTCGACAGTCCTTGTTTGATCCCAGTAATTTCTCTGGAAACAGTAAGAACAAAGGCAGAGAATAAGAGAGAGCATTTTCTTCCCTTGTCAAATCAAGTCAGCAGCGCAGGATTTTCATGGAAGGCAGAACTCGCACAGCTCTGATTTTCTTGTTAGTGTCGATGGCATTTATTCCTATCTACCCTCCTCTTTTCTATATTCAATTTCTTTTCGGGGGGTTTTAAGGAGCACTTGACCTTGATGACGTATTGTAATCTGTTACAGATTAAATCACAACATATTTAAATTTAAGGAGCAATAGCTAATTTTGATGGTTCGAAAGAGAGTTGAATAAAACAGCACGGAGAAGGGTTTTTATTAGCTCTTTATACTCACTCGGTACAAGAACAGTCAGGTACATACATGGAAGAAGAAAAAAATAGTGTTTTTATGCGGCTGTTTCATGATTGTGATGGGGGGAGAGAGAAGAGCTAGGGAGAAATTATGCATGTTACAAAATTTAAAATTTTCATCTAATTTATCTCTTCTTGTCGGGAGACATGATTTTTCAAACTTTAAATTGAAAACTAAAAACAAAACCATAAAAATAAAATAAAAAATAAAAAGGCTCAGCGGCCTGAATGTGGCTGTGAGATGATAATTGATACCTTTGAAGAGCTGATAAGGTTTGTTTCTTAATTTTCTACAATGAATGATAGTTGCCACCAATTAATGATGATGGCTTTTGGACTGCTCTTTTTTAATTTCCCTGATATGGGCCCAAAACCCAAAGCACGCTCTGCACCCCAGTGGTCCTCCCTCCTCAGGTATGCAAATTACCGCTTCATCATTGCCATCATCTTTGACCTTGCTTATTCGAGAAAAAATTATTTTTAGTTAACTGCATATATTAATAGCTAAAATAACTGAAACGCTATTTACACACTCTTATAGATAAGTCAAAAATTCAAAAAACAAAATAATAGTATTTGAGACTAGAAAAAATAGTTTATAAATTGTTTGAGCAAATAATATTGTTTATTCCTCTTCAATCTAGTCATATCATTTGAGGCAAAAATTATATGTTCTTGTACAATATTTGTTTAATTTATTAAGACAAATTATTTATTTATAATTAAAAATTTATGAGATATTTTCAGCTAGATATATATTTTTTTATATTTATTTAAAAAAAACTATAATTACAAATTATTTAATATTGTCAGTACCCTTTTAAGTAATATAAAAACAATGGAAAATATATAATAATATTTTATTTTATATTATTGGTTAGTATATATTAAAATATAATTTGCTATTCTCAATGCATATAAATAAGAAAATTATATTTATATTATTTTACAAACTATTTTATCAGTTTGAATTTCTAAAATAGAGTTGCTCTTGGGCAAGAGGAAAATAACAACAGATCAGCCAGCAGGGCCCGATCAGCCTGACTCGTAACTTTTATTTTAACTGCGGCACCCCGACACAAAAGGGTGAAAATGAAGGGTAAAACGCTAAATTTTAAACCCCACCATAAAAGCTAGCCTGACAATAACTATATAGAATAATTGGGGGCGGGGGACCCACAACATAATAAATGTAAATGTAGCTACACAGCTTCAGGCGACTTGTCTCTCACCAATTGCCCGTCAAAAAGCACGCAACAGCCTCCCCCTAACTATGTCATCCACCAAATCTAAACCAAATCACCCCCAGAGACAACTTCTAACATCCAAAACCTGCCAGCACTTGCTTGCAAAATGACATTGAGCTTCAGAGGATGGAGTAGCGATAAGATGAACAATCTGTTTCCCACGGTAAACTCCCAAGAAAAAAATCAGTGAAAAGGTGTGGTAGAGACAACATGGAGAGAAGAAAAAACACAAATTGGAAGAAAAAACACTGATCACACCGAGGCATCAAAGAAAAAGCAGGAAGAAACACGAGAGAACAGGCATCCAACCCAATCAATACACCGCATTTTTGTAAACACACAGCATTTGGCGCAACTCGTATACAGCCGTTCATAGTCTAAGGCTGAAATACACTGCAATAACTATTTCTATAGAAAAACATGGGGCACAGGTATGGAACGGAATAATTACCATCAAGCAGAGAGACCACATAATCTACAGAAGACAGCACTTATCTAATTCATTAAACTTTGATTCAAGTACAGATAGAGGCATTCTCCCTTCTTCTACAACTATTAACTTTTTTTTCCCTTGGAAGGCGAAGGACAAAATAACAAAGGGAGTAGTACGCACATCCTTCCCTTGAAAAGATAATAGTAGCTGAAAAACAAAAATTAACGAGCAATATAGCCGGCCATTAGCATCAAATGTCCAAACATTGTCACAACCTACATGACTATGATATTCTCCGGGTCCATATCCTACTCGTCGTCTTCGTCGTCCTGCACAAAATGGACAATAACCCCATATTATACCAAAACAATTATTATCAGTAACAAAAACCATAACAGTTTAACAATAAGAAATACTAACCTCTCCACTTCCCTCTTCGTCGTCTTCATCATCATCATTGACCTCTGACATTGACTTCTCAGACTCTTCTTCTTCCTTTGGCCCCTCAGCCTAACATTAACGCAGAAAACATGTCGTTTTCAGCAATGAACATGACAAAAGTCGAACAAATAAACAGTAAGGTCAACCCTGTATTACCTGCTCTTTGTTGTAAGCTTTCATCTTCTTCTCATATTCTACCTTCCTTTTGTCAGCTTTTGCAACAAAGGGTGCTTTCTCCTATATTTATTCAATTATGACCAGGTCAGAAAAATCATACTACTATTATTTTATAAGAAAATATATAGCAAATACTAAATTAAATAGAAAAACACTTACAGCCTCTGAAAGTGACTTCCACTTATCTCCTCCAGCTTTTCCAACCTGAATATTATTTCATCACAACAAAGTCAACAAACAAACTAATCATAAACTGAAAACCCAACTTCATAACCAAATATATGCTAATGATTCAACTAACAACTGAAAACTCACAGCTGCAACGGATTTGTTTTTAGGGTGTTCCTTCTTGTACAGTTCTCTGAACTCCTCCCTGCAGTCAATAAATATTTTATAAAAAAAATGTCAAAATTTACTTTCAACACAGCTTAAATGATTTCAGGAAGGAAAAATCTAGAGTGAGAAAAGCACATGAAGACGAAGAATGCACTGGCAGGCCTCTTAGGCTTGTTGGGATCCTTGGCTGCCTTCCCTGATTTCCGTGCCGCTGCTGCTCCTCCTTTAGTTGGTTTCTTGTTCACAGATAACCTGATCAACCACAGAACAAAACGACATGAGTATAATCACAAAACGACAACGAAAAACTTGAAAACCGATTTTTCTAGATCTAAGATCTACGAGACAGCAAAACACGCTATACACGTGACTAAAACTGAAATTGAGAGAAAACATGATTAGAGGAACTTACTTAGCGGTCTTGGTATCTGATTTTGATCTACTTCCTTTCATGGCAAGTCCTGCAGTTTTAACACCAGATCAGCTCAAAACACGATTTAAATCAGCGGGAACCGATCACAAGATGTCAAAATCTGCTCAAATTCGGCGGGACTTACCGGTTGGTGAGCTGAGTTAGGGCCTGAGAGGAAGAGAGAGGTGGTGAGAAGGGTAGAGGATACTTTTATGCGTGAGGATGTGAAGCAAGCTGTGGGAGAGGCGGAGATATTAAGTGTAGTGAAGGAAATTGAAATTCAATTGCGGGTGAAATGAAAATGGGAAGCGTGGAATGGAGTTTGGGCGGGATTTGGGAGTTGCATGCCACGTCATCGATCTTTGTGCTCTTGATCTATTGGCTGCGTGGGCGTTAAGCTTCGGACGCCTTGCCCTTTGATTATTGCTATTCCTCTTTGTGTTTCTGCCTGTGCTTCTTTGCTCTCACATAAGCAGTGACATGTGATAGTGTAAAGTTGGTTGGATTCCACAGATGTGAGGCCCGGGTTTTATTAGCCGAGTGAGCTATCCAGCTCCAGGCCTTTGATTGATTATTATTGACATTGGTTAAAACTGGCCCAGCAAACTGAGATGATACAGAAAACCGGGTTAAGCTTCGTCGCGTAGTTATAATTGTGTTTTATTTTAATTGTTATTTTAAAAGTATTTTTTTATTTAGTATTTATAACAGTTTTTTTGCCTGAATTTTATTAAAAAATCTCTCTTGATTAAGAATATATATTTTATAATTTCAAATATATATATATATATATATATATAATTTCAAATCGCAACCCCCCATTTCCTTTCATTTTGGATTCTTATAACAAAAAAATAGTGCTTAAACTAACTTTGAAGGTGAGAGGTTACTTTTACTTCGCAGCAAACAAGGACGTCTGAGCAAGTAAAAAAATATTGTTTTTTATTTTTTTATCTTGATATAAAATGTGTTTTAAATTAAAGGATTGACCTTTGATTTTAATTACTTATAAATATGTATTAAAATAGTATTTTTTTTATTTAAAAAATCTACTTTTGGTATTATTATACCAAAATGACCGGAGAATACAAAAATAAATCTAGTTGAAAGTTGGGGAATAAAATTAAAAAAATCATTTTTAAAATAAAAGTATTATTAAAATACAAACAGCTCTAAATAGATGGAATGAAGAGTAATGGGTAGACCATGTAATCATTGCTAAAGTGTATGGTTCACCCTTTTTCTTCCGGTCAAATAAATAATAACTTAACAAAAAAAATTAAATTAATTTGATTACAATATCCTGTCATCAACGTGAAGTAATTGTTTTATAATAATTTTGACATGATTTTTTTATTGCAGGTGATCCAATTTATTAATCGCCACTTGCTTTCACACGTGAGAATCGAGGGTGCATGCCCCGCGGATTTTCTATGAAAGTATCCATTCACTGCACATTGTTAGTCTCGGAGGATCTCCTCATTTTGTTAAAGTTTATATCAATCGATGATTTTCCAACGTTCTATAATTGTTTTGATCTGATAAAAATAATAGATTTAAAAAAAATGTATTTAAAATTAAAAAAAATATATTTTAAAAAATATTTTACACTGCAGTCTCTTATACAAACTTGATTCAATCCACGAGTAATATTTATATCCTACCTATCCAACCCACGCGATGTTTCTAAAAAAAATAACGCTGGATGGTCAACGGAAGGAAATTATATATGAGAAAGGATATCGTGGACGGAAAAAAAAACGTTGAAGCACGTTCCCCGTCAAATAAAAGCCTGAAGGACGAATCCAGACGGGCAAGATCACAGAAAGAAGAAGAAAAAACATGATTAAATGAACGAGGGTGCAATTGAAATTAAGAACAAAGTAGAGGGCGCACAAATTTTAAATTTAAAGGCCAATTTAAAAGCAAAAAACAATTGCAAAAAAAAAAATTACGCTTTTGAGGATATGATGAACAGGCATGTCTAGCCACTATATGACGACGTCGCATATGTCGCTCAAACATCGTAAACAACACCCACACATTTATGCGTGAACAACACGCTCCAATCATGGTCATCAGAACTTGAGTTGACATATGATTTGTATAATTCCATGATTCAACATCTATCAAGCTGCAAAATCAAACTAACTAATAAAACTGAATTTGGTTGATGTAAGATCACCACAATTAGATTAAGTTTGTGAGCTTATGAAAGTATGAATACTATCAGGTTATCTGATGTTCATTGATAAATGCCCAACTGGTTTTGGGATTTCTTATAAACCACTTGACCGATCACCTTTTAATTTCCCAAATCAATTTATTCCAGGCTAACCGGCAGGAAAAATATTTTAGGTTGCGTGCTGTGGAAAGTGGTGCGATACATGCTTTACATTTCTCGAATTCATCAAAACATATTTATTTCGAAAACTTTAGGGTAATAGGAGTTTGTTTAATCTAGAATTATTAAAAATACCTAAGTATGATAGGTTTTATTGAATTAAAAAATACTGAGGGACGAATACATGAAAAAATAAAAAAGAAAGATCTTACACGAGAAACGTGTTATCAAGATCGCTTTCAAGGGATGTAGACTTGATTTACATGAAATTTTATTCGTATTAAATTAAAATAATTGTTTTTCACCGGTGAGATGGATCACTCTGGCTTAACAATGATAATCCGTGACGTGGGCATTGGATTGGGCCTGGTTTTGTTACCAAGGATGGACCCAAGAGCCATGATGACGGGCCAATAGAGAGCCAGAGCCAAGCCCGACGAGTCCTCCTCTCCACTCTCTAGTTTCTGCCTAAACCACTCTTAAAACCCTAACCATATCACACCCCTCATCCCCTGGCTGCGAGAGAGCCACTCTCCTCGTCACATATATTATTTTTCACTCGCAGGTATTAATTCCAGGGTTTTAATTGTTTGTTCTTGATTTCAATCTCTTATTTATACCCGCCGCCTCCAATTAGGGTTTCTGGCGGGCCGCTAGCTTGAAAGAGCAACACCCTATCACGAAATCACTCTTAGATTAGATATTTTCCGGCTTTCATAGATTTCCTGGCGTTTTAGAAACGTATTCAGCATGAAAGGAGGGGGATTTTTTTTACCATCAAATTTAATCTTTTTCTTAACACTGATGGGGATTTTGTTTACTAAGAAAGGATAAAAAAAGCAAATAAATGTGACATGTCGATGCAGAGGCTATGCATGTGGTTTTTTTTTTTTTGCTGCTGGGATTGCTCCTAGAAAGAATGATCTTGGAGCTATCTATTTTTCTTTAAGGGGTCAATGCTACTGAAAGATTTTGGTTTGTTTTTTGGAAAGAAAGAAAGCTGATTTTAAACCTAAGACAGGGCAAATGATGTCTTACACTTGATCTCTGAACTTCAGGTAAGTTCACTTGTTGACAAGTTCTTCACTGATGCCCATTCTTGTCTTTTTTTGGTCCTCATCTTTCATCTCCTGATGGAGTTTCGAAGGTGCAAGACTATTGTAATTGCTCCAACAAAAGGATCGACCATGGCAAAAACTGAACAAGCAGGCTAAATGGTTATCTGTTAATCTGATGTTTCGAGATTGATCAGATTGTTTTAAACTTGTGTATTATGGTCTGAGGAAACAACTGCTGTGGAGGGGCATAATTAGTTTCAACTAATGAGCAATGAGTGATAGCTTGGAGAAATTTATGATTCTGTTCTTCCTATGCTGCTAGCTTGTTGCAACTACAAGTTCTGGTTAAAAAATATTTTTAAAATTGCTACCACCATTGAATGATTTGTTGAAGAACATGATGAATTTGAAATCAATCTAGAAATTCTTTGCAAGGGTGGCAATATATATATTTTTTCGGTTACTGATGGCAGGTCACTGTGCTCGGAGTTGAATGTGAATTTGCCTGCTTGCCGTTTTGTTTTTATGATGCTTTTGTCCATTTTCAGGCAAGAGAAATGGATAATAAATCAAATAAGAATTATGTGGCCAGGTGGGATGTGTTTAAATGGACGGAACACATGGATGATGCCTTTATCGATTACCTTATTCGTCAACAAAGGCTGGGAAACAGGGTTGATAGTGTTTTCTCAACTGCAGCCAAGGATAACATGGTGAAGGAATTTTCGTGAAAACATTGGCATACCATTTGAAAAAGATCACCTGAAGAATCGTTTGAAAACCCTAGAAATAATTTCAAGGAGTGCTCTGACATGTTTCATGGTGCAAATGGTTTTGTCTGGAGTCCTGAAAATAAAATGTGGGCTGCGAAGCCTCGAACATGGAAAGCCTTTGTAAAGGTCTGTTTACATTTTCTCTCCTGTCATCCATCTAGCATTTAATTACACCATTGCTTGTGGAATTGGTGCTTCAAGTATGCTTTGTCCTCATACCAGGCAAAACCCAAAGCAAAAATGGATGACTACAGCAATTGGCATCATGACAAGCCGTCACTTCTTTTTGCAAAAGATAGAGCCAAGTCAAATGGTATAAAAGTCAGACCAGTGGGTTAGTTCTGGAAGCCCCTACTTGTTTGATGGTTTCAACTTGCCAAACAAAGTTACACTTAACCCTGAGGACTTAAGATGAAAGATGGTACAAGTCAGCCAGCAACTCCTGCTTAAGCAAATTCCCAGGCAGATTCTCAAGGATGCTCTCATTCTGCAACATCATTGAAAGGCAAAGAGCGCAAGGCTTCAAGTGTTGATGCAATTGAGAGACAGCTCAAAAGCACAGTGGATGGAATTAAACAAGTTTCACGGGCAATTAGGGAGGGAAATCTCATTGCCGGGAGAGGACGCCTCCATGTTTACTCCGAGCAAGAAGTTTTCTCAGAATTGGTGAAGATAGGAGTTGAAACACATCTACGGTACAAGGCCTACACATCTAAGATGTAGCATTCAGGTGATTGTTATATGAGAAATAAATTAAATTCGACCGGATGGAAGAAAAATCCGAGCATTCACTGAAGTGATTCCCATTTCTCACTGTTATATTGATTGTTAATGTAGCAATTTCTCCATGCCTCTGTAGCCCCATCCCCATGGCAGAGTAAGATAAGTTCTTATGTTACAAAAACAATGCATAAACATTGTTAAAGAATAGCAGTGCTCTTGCCCATAAGACTATAAAAGTAGATGGGCGGCCTCCGAGTTATTTCATAACATCAGCCGTTGACATAAAAGCTGTGGCAGAACATTTCTTTGGCATATAAGAACAAAGGCAAGGAAGCAAAGCATATTTCAGAAAAAACCAAATTCCAGATTAAAAAAAATGTATACTCGCAGTGGGGTTTTTAAAGGCCTATTTATAAACAAATAAAACGATACAACGAGATTAAAAAATAAAAAAAAAACGAAAAGCAATCACGAGCATGGAATGGTATAGAATATGAGTTCATGCTACTGGGTGAAATTATCTCTGAGGGTTGAACCGCATCAACTTACCTGATAAGACCCTCGTCAGATATTAAATTTTGTGTGATTTAAAAATGTTTAATTTTTTTAAGTAATTTATTTTATGTGTTTTCCAATCATTTTTATATATTGATATTAATTTTTTTAAAATAAAAAAAAATATTTTTCTAAATAAAAACACTTTTAAAAACATTTTAACTATTGTACTTAGACTTTTAATGTTGGTGTTTGAGAATATGGTTGAAATTATTTTAATTAATATTTTTAAATTTTATTATTCTTTATATTTTGAGATTATTTTAATATATTATGTAAAAAATATCATTTTAATTTATTTTTAATTAAAAAAATAAGTAATCATTATTTTAGAGAAACAATTAGTTTTTTAAAATAAGTTTTTAATATTTTAAAATGTACACAAAAAATAATTTTTATACTCTTGTGAGTCTTGTCCCTTTTCATTTTAAAATACTAACCAGACATAATGCAGCCACGTAACCCAGGTGGCTTAAATGACGTGTATTTGACGAGGGAGTGACATGTCATTCGTGTGGTATAAACTATAAAGTTGCCCACTTCGTTTTTTGAAGGAAAAGTGCCCGTCATTGTAACTGTTTTTCGCACCAAAAATAAGCGCCGACATTCAAAGAGAAAACGGAGGGAGAGATCAGAAAATACGGTGCAGAAGTAAAATCCACAGAGGAAGAAAATCTCCCATAAAAAAAGAAAGGCTGATGAGCGCTCATAATCTTTTGCTTTCCATTTCATGAAGCAATTTTCGATGGCTGAGCGGTGGGAGTAGGCGAGACACCTTAGCAAGCATGTGGTGTGCCAGGTGTTCGACGAAATTTCTGTAAGCAACTGGGACACATTTTTCACATTTAAATGTTTCTTGAAGTCCAATGTTGAAGACAATGGACTGGAACTTGATACCAATCAGTATATTTCCAATGGCAAGTAATGTTTTAAAGTGCAGCAGCGTAACTTTGATGGCACATTCCAGTACAAGAATCTGCTACAGAAAGATACCTAAAAACCTTCATTATCCGCGACGCTCCAAGCTTCCTCCTGATTTTGGGGTGAATTTGTTCTTGAAGAAGCCTCAAACAGATTCAGTTCAAGATCACAGTGATGATTTGATCGAGGAGGAAGAGGAAATTGAAGAAAATAACGGCGAGATAGTTTGGGAATCAGAAGAAATTGAAGCAATAACATCTCTTTTTCGGGGTAGAATCCCTCAAAAGCCCGGGAAATTAGGTAGAGAAAGACCTCTCCCTCTTCCTGTTCCTTACAAGTTAAGACCTTTAGGACTTCCTAATTCGAAAAAACATGTTAATAAACAGGTTTTCTTGCGACGGGCATCTATATCCAGTCAAATTTATAAGAACCCAAGTTTTCTTATCGGTTTAGCCAAGGAGGTTAAACGCCTTAGCCCAGATCAAGATGTGTCTGTAGTTCTTGATAATTGCTCTCGTTACCTGCATAAGGGGTCATTATCCTTAACAATTCGAGAGTTGGGTCATCTGGGTCTTCCTGAGAGAGCTCTGCAGACATTCTGTTGGGTTCAGAAGCAACCTCGGCTTTTCCCTGATGATCGTGTTTTGGCTTCCACAGTTGAAGTTTTGGCAAGGAATCGTGACTTGAAAGTGCCATTCAACTTGGAAAAGTTTACTAATTTGGCTAGCAGGGGAGTGATTGAAGCAATGGTTAAAGGGTTGATTAGAGGTGGTAGCTTAAAGCTTGCCTGGAAGCTTATTTCGGTTGCCAAGGATGGTAAAAGAATGTTAGACCCTGCTGTATATGCAAAGATTATACTGGAGCTGGGGAAGAACCCCGATAAACATGTGCTTGCAGACGCCTTATTGGATGAACTTGCGGAAAGAGAGGATTTGAATTTAAGCCAGCAGGATTGTACTGGTGTAATGAAAGTTTGCATCAAGCTTGGGAGATTTGAAGCTGTGGAAAGCCTGTTTAACTGGTTTAGACAATCTGGGCATGAGCCAAGCGTAGTTATGTACACCACTCTTATTCACAGTCGTTATTCAGAGAGTAAATATAGGGAGGCATTGGCTGTAGTTTGGGAAATGGAGGGTTCAGATTGTCTCTTTGATCTCACGGCTTATCGTGTGGTTATGAAGCTTTTTGTTGCCTTGAATGATCTGCAGAGGGCTGCACGATATTTTTCGAAACTCAAGGAAGCAGGCCTCTCCCCGACATATGACATTTACAGAAACATGATTACACTTTATATGGTTTCTGGACGGCTGGCAAAGTGCAAGGAGGTGTGGAAGGAGGCAGAGATGGCAGGATTCAAGTTTAGCAAGGAAATGGCAGCAGGGTTGTTGCAACTCCAAAGAGAAACGAGGTTAGTTGGAACAAACACCTAGGACACGGACATTACCATTTTAGTGTAAGAATAAAGGAATTACATGACAGTTAATAATTTCTGATGGGCAACTTATGATATTTGAAATAACTTCACTGTAATTTATTGAGGATATGAAATGAGTTTTTCAACTTTATCATTTAATTATTCATGCATAGTGTATACCCTTTCAACAATACTACTTGAACGCATTGCACATGTTAGTGTGAACTGTTCTTGATACCTGGGACATCAAATGACAAACTCTCACATAGAGTAGCTGTGAATTCTAGTCTATGCTGATAAATGATTATGATAAACCATTGCACGTGTTGTTAATGTTAATCACTGGTATAAATGATTATGATAAAACCATTTGACCTGCCAACCCACATTTACAGAATGCATTAACCAGGCCGCACAAACACAAGCAATAAATGAATGTGCCGCCTCTTATTTAGATTCTCTTAATCGGTCCAAGCATCTCTATCTCATTCTAATTCAGCTTTTGAATTCGATAGTTCACGATGCTTTCCTTCCAGACGTCCTTTTCAAGATAGATCTCATAAAAGCTTACTTCTCCATCTGCTCTTATGGTCAGTGCAGCAGTGCTCCTTGTGCCATAGCATCCCTGTTTGTTAGACAATAAGTATTAATTAATGATTATAAGGCGAAGGGATCTCTTGGAGTGATTACGTGGTAAATCAAACGTGTTAATTTTTACCAGTGGGGTGTCTATTTCAACAAATATGGAGCTTAGATTGAATTCCCAGTCAATAGAGCAAATGCCCGGCAACCTGCTTTTGTCAGCCTTAACCTTGTCCCTCATTAGTTTTTCCAGCACCTCTTTCACAGGTATTTCACTTTCACCATATTTGTCAAGCAGATCCTTAAAATTCAGTTCCAGGCGCTGTACCTGCAGAGTAAAAAAATGGGATCAAATAAAAATTTGGTTCTGAATTTGTTGTCTCCGTACTCATCCAAAATCTCCTACTTCATAGATCTTTAATATGGCCAGTTTGGCATTTTTTTTCTCTTCATATTCCCCTTTATTTTACATGCGTTAGTTTTATTGATGTATTGAAGTGCAATGCATTCCTGACCTTGTGCCAGGGGAAGTCTAGATTTGCATTTGAAAGCACATGAAGGCCAGGAGAAACCTCTTGAATGACAACAGGTTCACCTTTGGGCCTGTTGGAGAGATAGACCATGCTTTTGGATGAAATGTCAGCTAAAACCAGGTTGAACCCATTGTACTGATGGACATCTTTCACAAGTCCCTCTGCGAATTCCTTCGGACTCTTTGTGCTCTGCAATGTTTTGAAAACGAAAATAAGGGGGGTAAGTGACAAATTTAGAATCAATCCCTGTCAATTTTCCACGATCTTTTGCATTTTCCTACAATTAAACATTAAATATAAAGTGTGCAATTATACATAATTACTTGTTTTTATGCTTGCCAAAAGTTACCGTGTGTGTTTGTAGTCAGAAAGGCATGGATATAAGATGCCCCCCTCACTGTGGAAATTATACCATAAATCTAATTTTACCACTCGAACCCTGAGTGGCAGGCCATGCCGCCACTTAAAGTACTGCAATCTTTTAACCTACACTAGTGGGGCAAGGTCTAAAGAAAAAGGTGCAAATCTTAGGTAGAGCCAGCTTCCATTGATGTATCAATGAAAGAGTACTACCATTAACTTGATAAAAACAAACTTATGCTCAGTAAACTTCCATGGGAGCATTCCATCTGTTAATTCGTGCATTCTTAACAATGAAATCTAGAGACAGGACAGTTCATCATAAGTTTTTTGAGCTAATTCCTGGAAAACTAAGTATAGTGTAATGGTCCAGCACAAGCAAAGACAGATTTGATGTTCCAAGAAATGGTTTGATGAAGAACTGGGTTACCTCCAAGAAAAGAACAGGAAGTTCCCCGCGACTCTTTGCCTCGGGGAATGGATGGAGCTCTAGTACATTTGTAAGGAGAGCCACTCTTCCTGTCCTCGAACAAGCCAGCCATGTTCCTCCTGCAACCGCATCTCTCCCTCCCAATATTTCACTACCATCCCACCATGCCACTGACTCTGTCGGCCTTCAAAAAATGCCCCAGAAAAGAAAGAAGAAACGGTATCACAATCATCTCCATCAAGTACTCAAAAATTCACAAGAAAATATCAACAAAACCAGTAAAGTTGAGCTTGCCTGTTGTGATACTCATCTCTGTTCTGCAGGAGAAGCAGAGGATAGAGTGGATGAGCTTGCCAAATAAAAGCTGCTATGCACATTATTCAACTCAATGGACTTGCAATCAAGAAATTGATGGAAGAAGAAGAAAGAACTTAGACACACACAAGCATCAAATAGCTATGTTTCCATGTTTTTGACACCTTCGACTATATATAATCAAAAATTGCGCCAAAAAAAGAGAGCACTGCTGATCTAGTGGGGTCCAAAATTCCTTTTGTGATATAGATGAATGTAAGAGACAAGATAAGCAAAGCTCCATGTATACGTCGCCAACGCCATCCATATCTTTGGTGGGCTATGTATACCATTGGCGCCACCAGATGAAATCACGGTGATTTTGATGTAAAATATATTTATTTATATCTTCGTCTCTGTCTTTTTTAGTTTCACACGTTTCTATCTCTTCAAATCTTGAAATATTAACCAAAATAAATCAGCTAATAAGATGCAATCATCGACATATTAAAAGCATAGTTGCTAATTCAGGCGAGGGTGAGTGGACTACGGGTAAACAGAACCCCCTATATATTTTCCAAATCAAATCAACTTTTATAGACATTTTCCCGTAAGGGAAAGATCGGCGAGAAAAAACGATGTCATTTCATTCTCTTCTCTCCGGCAGCGCATTATTAATTGTTGAGTGCACCCACCATCAAGACCGAGTGCGTGTCAAGTACAACTTGGTGCCCGTTTGAGGAGAATAAAAATTAGAATCCACCCCCAAAAACATCCATCCATCTAGAAGATTTCCATCAACCTCTAGACAGCTGACACGGCCATGGAAACATTAAACAGCAGCGAGTAGCCCTGGGGAGGTTTTTCCACCGACGCGGAGACCAATCACAGCCTCGAACAATAGTTGAGCCTTCTTATTTATGTATGTATAGTGGTATTTGTTAATTTCCCTCGCTTCTATTGAAAAATACAAAAATAAAATATCAAATTAATATTTTCTCAAATAAAAGATATATTTAGAAACATAAATTAAGTGGATGGATTCTCCACTTTGGTGGTCGCGCAGAAAGAAATGAGAGTGGAATAGAAATTATTTTTAAAGTATATTAAAATATGTTTTTTAAAACAATTAATAATACCGACACATAAAAATAATTTAAAAATATTAAAACAAAATAATTCGAAGCATATAAAAAATCTTTTTTTTCAGAGTGGCTTAATTGCATTTAAAAAAAATCTATTATTATCTTGTTAGAACATAAATTAAGGTTACATGTCCAATAAAAAAAGTAATAATTAAGTTATGGATATCCTTATTGGTAATTTCATTTATATACCAGTTGTTCTCAAAATAACATTATAAGAAACAGCCAGCACACTTCAAATTAAAAATTACTTAGAAGCGTGATTGTTGTAACTTTTAAAGTACTTATCATATCTGAAATATATCAAAATAATATTTTTTTTTATTTTTTAAAAATCATTTTTAAAATTACCATATCAAAATGATATAAAACACATAAAACATATTCATTTAAAATAAAATAAAAATAAACGGACAATTAGACTATGAGTTTAAAGGGTCAATGCAGGTCGGCTTATTATTATTTTTAAAGGGATGAAACAACGTTGTTTTGAAAATAATAAATAAATAAATAAAAAACGACGAGGTTTTGAACGATTCAGTGAATAGATTCCAACCCTAGTTTTTGACTTAATTAATCATTTTTTTTCCTTCCAGCCCAAATCAATTGAAGTCTCGCATGCTGATATCCTGGGTCTGTCGGGCTGGCTAGTCTTATTTTTTATAACCATGCTAAAATCCATTCCAACCACGCCTCTCACACCCCACATCACGTGACCGTTTTTCTCCCGCGGTCCGTACGTTTCACCAGTGGCACCCGTCCCAGACTAAAAAAAACAACTTCTAGGACTCGGGAGAAAAAAAAACGCCTGAGAGAAAAGGAGGAGGAGGAGGAGAAATGGGCGAGATCGAAGACACAACAATGAAGAAGAAGAAAAAAGGAAGACCTTCTCTTTTAGAACTTAAAAAACGCGTTCTCAAGCAACAACAAGAAAGCCCTGATTCCTTTGAAAACCCTAACTCTCTCAATTCCAATCCTGTCCTTCCTAACCGTCGATCCACTCGCCGGAGCTCTAATTCCTATGCACCGGAATGGATTGATGGAGACGAAGATGAAGACGATGATGAAGGCGACCAGCGTAAAAAGAAGAAGCATAAGCTCTTGCGAGGATTGAATTCTCAAAAAAATAACAATCAGAATTCAGATACGTTGGCTCCTTCAAACTCTGATTCGAATGCTTGTGGCGGTAATCACGAGGAGGGGATTAGGAGGCGCAAGATCAGCACCTTCCATCTTGGATCTGATGATTTGGTGATTATCTAGCCGCAAATTTTATTTCATCGTTATTGTTTTGTTTTTATTAGAAAATAAAACAGAACGGTTTTTTTTCCAGTGTTTTTGAATGATGCTTTTTTTTTATTTCGCGCGTTATTCGTTGTTTAATTGAGTTGTTGTGTTTGACCCGGTCAGGATTTTTTTTTCTATTTTCTAGTAATTTGTTTTTTGAAAATCTTGGATTGGTGGATTTCAAGTTTTTTTTTGCTAAATATTTTCTTTATTTGCTAAATGCGAATATTTACTACATATATTTTATTCTTAGTTATTTGTTGTATTCAATCTTGTGTCTGGTGCCCAACATTATAGAAGCATTGATCTTGTTGTCTAAAAAGCTTAATTTTGTCTTTTCTCTAATAACTCTAAGCTTCTTTATTTTTCTGTACTTTCTCTGCTTTTGCTTGTAACTTTCCTTATTGTTTCTTCACTAATGATTTTAATCACTGGTTTCTAAAATTTTCTTGCAGGATGTAAAGGTTTTGAAAGGGACAAACACTCTTCATGGTATCAATTCAAACTCAAAATTTCATGAAAAGGGTTTTCTGGGAGGTCTTTAAAAAGTGTATGTTGGGGAATAATTAATTAAAACAGTCATATATTATATATACATGTTTGTGTGTGTACAGGGTCATCGGTGGAGCCTGGTCCCACTACACCTTTGCCAGACAAAAAGTTGTTGGTCTTCATTCTTGACAGACTTCAAAAGTGGGTGTTGTTTTTAGCTGCTTAAATTTTTACTTTTCTTTTTGTAGCCTTCTCCTTACGATTGAGTTAATTAGTTGCTTTCAATTGGGTTTTGATTGGTCTGGTTGCAAAATTACTGATTGTAGGAAGGACACTTATGGGGTTTTCTCTGAGCCAGTGGATCCAGAAGAGGTGCATTTATTATCACTTTGCGGTGCTGTGCTGTGTTTGTTTGAAAGATAATAGAATATTGGTTGAAATAGAATTGATTTTGGTACAGCTTCCTGATTACTTCGACATCGTTGAGAATCCCATGGATTTTTCTACGGCGAGGAAAAAGTTAGATGAGGGAGCCTACACCAACTTGGAACAGTTTGAGGTTGGTTTGAGATTATATTACTTCTAACTTGGATTTGTAAGTCACCTTGTCTTAGTGGAGTTGCATCCATGACAAGTTGAGTCTATGCATTGGGGATAGACAATCGAGTCTCCTTCGTTGCTTCAACTTTTCACAATTATGTTGTTGTTTAGTGCTTTTGATATGTGTGGAACCTGACAGGAGATTTATTCTTAAACCATAAGATGTTTGAATAAGAAATAGGTGGTGTAATTAAGATATGTTTGATACTAAAACATCCATTTTGCATTCGGCTGGAGTCTAACTGTATAACAGATAAGAAAGAATTCTACTCTGTAGAACAGTGCTCCTTGAAATCCTTATCTGATGGTCAAAATTTTCTATGCTGGTAGTTTGGTTAATTGCAGAAAGAGCTGTTACAACAACACCCAGTCCCCATTTCTCTTTTTGGAAATTTAACAAATACCACCATAATAAACTTGCCTTCCTTGAAGGCTTTTTTTATGGTCATGTGTCCAGATTATTGGTCTCTTTCTTTATAACATACCAAGCCCCCGATGTTACTTTTGTATCAATCGCTTCCTTGCTAGCAATTACCAAGAGACAAAATAGATGATAGAATCTTTGAAGTGAGGATTCACAGTGACCTTGTGCAAAATGTGTGCAAGTAATGCAACTAGGATCACTGGCTGCATTTACAGTGAGTATTTTTATTCTGTACAAGGTGGGGTTCTTGAACTCCTGTGGACAACATGAAACTGCACAAGGATGGATATCCACAAAATGGCATATTTTGCTTACCTGACAACTAGCTATTTACCTTGAAATCAATTTCCTGTACTCTTGGTTTGTTTGTGGAAAAATGTATGATATCATTCTCGCTGGCTTTTGAAACTTTTGACAATTCTTTTGTGCAGAAAGATGTTCTTTTGATATGTTCAAATGCAATGCAGTACAACTCCCCCGGTACTATTTACTATCGACAAGTTTGGCTTCGAATCAATTCTGTCATTATTCTATATAGATCTGCTGGTGTTATTTCTGAAAGCCATCATTTTTTATTTAGGCACGGGCCATGCAAGAGAATGCAAATAAGGACTTCGAAAATCTTAGGCAAAACAGTGATGATAGTGAGCCACAACCCAAAGTTGTGAGGAGAGGGATGTTGAAATTCATCGATTAAAGCAACTATGCACCTAAAAGCGGAATTAGTGCAAATACAATAATTATAGCAATTCTAAAATCAATTACTTGAAAGTAAAGAGATAAGGGAAAGAGATTGCTAACTCGGGTTTTTAACGTGGTTCGGCAAGCCTACGTCCACGACTCAAGTACCAACTCGTACTTGAGTATTGTACTCTCTTACTAAACCAAGTAACAAGATTACAATTTCCGCTTGATGAATCCACACCAAGACTTTACACCACTTGAAGATATGCCCTCTTCAAGATTTTCCCTTTCCACTTGAAGATGTCCCTCTTCAAGATTTTTCCTTAGTGATGTTCCTCACCAATACCAAGAGTATTATACTCAACTCTCAAGAGTTTCACAATGGTTGTTTTAGTAAAACAACAATACACTCTTAATAGTGTGGATATTACAAATGAAGATCTATGATCTCTTTCTCTCACTTAATAGCACTTAGGATATTTGAAGGTGTTTAAGTGTAGTGAGAATGAGAAATACTCTTTGTGTTAGGATATGAAGATTTAAACACAAATATGAGTATTAATGAGGATTGATGATATGAAGATGTTTATGCACTTCTAATTGCCTCAATATAAGATATGAAAGTTCCATCAATTTCGCTTTGCAATTAAGAGGCCTATTTATAAGTTTCAAAGAGAAACTAGCCGCTTATAGCCGTTTGAAACTAGCCGCTTATAGCCGTTAGAGTGCAATCGCCATATCAAGCTGGTCGACCGGTTCATAACGGACAAAACCAAGCTGGTCGACCGGTTCACAACGGATAAAAAATTTGTCTTCCAAGCGGTCGACCGGTTCACAACGGATACCTCAAGCGGTCGACCGGTTCATGCAGAAATCTATTTTGACAAATTATCTTTCTCGAATTTCTTGAACCGATTGATTATGACTTAAACCTTTTAATCATCAAATCCTTTTAATGCATGCATCTGTGAAGTGTGTGAGTTCATTTTAATTTGTGCTATCAAGATAGAAATTGAGATTTACACAAAGCACTAAAATGAACACTTATTCTAAGTCTTCACTTGCTTGCATCTTGGACTTCTTGGAGTGATTTCTTCTTGAACTCCATTATGCTTGTTGATGTATTCTTTGAATAAAACCTGTTTATAGCTTAATCTCATCCAAGCATATTATTAGCCCATTTTCTTTTTATTGTTATCATCAAAATATATAAAGCATACAAAGTATGACATTATATGTCAACAAGGGAGGCCACCTGGCACGGGCAAGCTGAAAAATGCACTTGAGAGGTCACCTGTTGATCGTGTTGGTCCTGGAGCATTCTCGGATGCAACTCTTGCCACTGGAGGAGATAATAATAGCTTGTCCAATGGTTACAATCTCAGAAGAAGTTCTTCATACAAGTACCAGCCTGCTGATGCATTGGTCAGGGTCTCTCATGGGTCCCACAACAGCGAAAATCATTCTACCTGGTTATCTGAATGGGAAAATGAATTTCCAGGTACGGGACTGCTTGACTCTGCTTCTTGCTTTTTGCTCTAACTGCATACCATTTTGAACTTCTTTTTTTTTAATTGGCTATCTTCATCCAATATGCATACCATTGTCTTGCAACTTCTGTTGTGAAGGCTGTGATAAAGTATGGGAAGAAACCGTTTGTGCTAGTCGAGAACAAGCGTGACACCTATAAGCATTCACTGCACTCCCATGAGCCATCTGTCTTGATGACCTTTGAAGGAGAATTAAAGCAACTCATGGTTGTAATGTCAGAAGAAGCTTTTAGTACATCGTTTTGGTTTCCTAATGGATAATTGATTTTCCGTCTGTTGGTCTCCTACAATATGACTTCACAAGCCTTTTCACGTACATTTTTAGGAAGGATTACACCCTGCAGCATGTGCCTTCGCCAATAATGTTTTTTCCTTTAATCATGAGTTGGGCATATGTTTATGATCCAATCACGTAATAGGCATCAGCCATATATCCGTCCCAGTTTCTCTCCCACTTTTCAGTTTATAGGCAATATACGATTTCATCTACTGATAACCTGATTTCATTTTACTTCGATGTGCATTAGGTAGGTTTAAGCTCTGAGCATGGTTATGCAAGAAGTTTTGCTCGATTTGCTGCTGATCTCGGGCCTGTTGTTTGGAGAAATGCTTCAAAGAAAATTGAAAGTGTCTTGCCAACAGGATTCGATTTTGGCCCTGGGTGGGTAGAAGAAAAGGCAACGGAAAAGCATAAGGTTTCATACAGCCCCATGTCTGATAACCATTTAAGCAGATATCAACCAGCAACTTCCTCGAATAGGAACGCAGCGTGGAGTAAAGAAGACATGCCAGAAACTGTTAGTGGATTACATTCGAAAAATGAGTTAACTACACTGAGCAGTACTATTGGAGGGATGAAACCTGTTCCTACTGTCTCAATTCAGCAGAAGCCGATGATTCATCCTGCTATGAATGGTTTCAGTGGAGGATTTGGATATAACTCTTCATCTCTAATAGGGATGGCACGGCCGGTGGCACCTACAGGAAAGTTCAGTTTGGAGAGCCTGCACCCTGCAGTTGCTTCCCAAATGTTTGGTGCAGCTCCAACGAATAATAGCGCCTTCATTTCAATGCCCAGAAACAATTTAAATTTGAGCAAGGCTATGCTGTCAGAAACTTCAAGTGGAATATTGCAGCCTGGAATTTCTGCAGCAGTAGGCTCCAGCTCAGACTCTCATACATTAGGCAATGTGGGGTCTGGTGGCAAATCATCGTGGCAGGGATTTTTACCCTATCATCAACAAGGTACTGTTCCATTTCCACCAGACCTGAACGTTGGATTCATAGCTCCTGGTTCACCTACTTCAAGCGTGCCAATTGGTTCGCCACGGCAGCCAGATTTAGTATTGCAGCTCTGAGGTAGAACGGATCCCTTTCCTTCTAATCAAACCTGCTGAGTAATGCAGTATTAGGTTTGAACATTTTCCAGCAGAAAAAGATTCGCAACATCAAATTGCGCAGGGGAAGAATTTTGTACAGATTAATGTATCATTATTTTTAGGTTCAAACCACATTTTTATACCAGTATGGAACAATTAAATTCTTAATTTTTAGATTTTTTCGGGATTTTCTTTGGTAGTGATAGCACTGATGCTATAATGTTTTTGCATAGTAATTTAGTTATTGTATAATGCATCTCATTGGACGAAGCTAGATGGTAGAGAGGAGGGAAATTGCCACTTTAATTTTTTCATACTTTCCACTTTAGTCCTTTAATTTTTAACTTTTCAAAGTTATATCACACCCCTTCTTTGTCTTTAGCTTGTTTGTGCAAAACAATTGCTAATACTTTCTCATTGGTGGCAAATTTCCCCTTGAAATTGAGACACACAACATTGTGCAAAATATTTGCCACTTAATAGCCAAGTCCAATAGCAAAAGAACCGTGGATGAGATTTCTCTTATCTTAGCCATGGAAATGGAAGTTGTCATTGGGCTTTGTTTCTAGAAGGTTTGCATGGAAAATGAATTACTGGGAAATATGATTATTTTGAGTATCATACCATAGATTCATACTATAATCGACACAAGCATATTTTGTATCAAGGCTCAACTCATGAAATAAATCAAATGAAGACCTATCAATTTAAAAAACAATTCAAAAATGTACATTGACTGTTATACAAATTTAGATTTCAACAATTGATCATGTTTTTGTCATAACAAGAAATTATCACCCCATTCATATTAACAATTCAGATATTTTTATTATTTATTATGCATATAAAAATTATCCACTCACTCGACTAAAAAACAAACAAAACTCAAACACAAATACTAAGGAAATCCTATTGATATCCAACAAATAAAATATTGAGATTATCTCAATATAAAAAGAGACATAATAAAAAAAACTAAAATATATTCAATAAACTTATCTAAGGTTTTAACTTGTAATCTTATATATTTATAAACAAAACGTTGTTTTTCCCGAAAACACAAAATTAAAACAGTTTTTCAAAAAATAATAATAACTCACCAAATAAGCCTCCATTATTTTTCAAACCAATCTAGAAAGCTAACATCTTATCTAGGGAAAATTCTAAAAATTTCTCAGACTCTTAGGGATCAAATTGCAAACTTGCCAAATTGAAGGACCAAACTGAAAATATAATATATCCATAACAATACTGAACTTTTGCTCATAGTTTATTATCAATTTTGTCCATTATCTCTAATTTCACTCGGGGACCAAACTATAATTCACAAATTGAGAAACCAACGTGAAACTTTATTACCTTCAACCTCAAGGCCACTATCCCGATTTTCAGCAATGTTATTTTTATAAATTTTTAATATTTCTACACCCAACACATCAATTAAATCAAATGAATCTCAAAATCATCTCTTACCTAGAATCTTCCAAATAAACCCTTGCCCATGACATTTCAATTACCTCATCAATCAAACCCAAAACAAAATCTTCAAACACTAATAATATTCAACAAAACTGAAACTCAAAGCTAATTAAAAGAATCATACATAACCAAGCTGTAAATTCTACATTTTAAAGTCATTTATCTACCTATTTTCTCCTTACTTTATCTTTTGCTCTTCTCTCTTATTCTCCTCCCTCTTCTCTCTCTTATAAATTTCAAATCCATTTATGATTAAGGCTTCATGCAATTGCCACCGTGCCTCTCATTGATTCATAATTACTTTCAAGTCTTCAGGAGCTCTTTTCTATTTCTTGATTTTTTTTTAAAAAAAAAACAAATAACACATGCTTCTGCGTGTTTTCTGTCATAAACCGGGATAAAATCGAACAAATATCACATCACGCCTCGTCATAACTAATTTGTGTTGCAGTACTCCTACTACTGTGCACCGAGTTTTGAGTTCGTTCTCTAATGGAACCATGCACGACGACCAAACCTCACATGCATGTCACTTTCGAGGCACCATCAGTCAAACTCATGCTTTGGTGCCTAACTCAAGATTGAGATGGATGATTTAATTAATATAGTTTCTAATTAATACCTCATTTTAATTAAAATGGCATAAAACAAATTAAATAGCAAAAAACAAGGACAAATAAATGCATTAATTAAAGACAAGACTACATATTGATTCAACCAACTTCATGCACGCTGGTGTTCTGTGTATCTTTCCACCATTTTCCCACCATCCAAAAAATTTCACCAATCAATTGAACAACGCCGTCACCGGTTAATTAAACAAAACCAAGATATTTTAATATGTTCTAGCTAGCTAGCTAGGGTTTCTCTGTGTTGATCCTAGTACGTAATTAAAAAGAATAAAAGAAAAAAGGTTAGTCATATTCTCCATGCCATTCCACTTCCTGCCATGGTTTGCCTCTCGAACCATCTTCGTGTAAGCAACTTCAACCTCTCATCTCGTACTTCGCAAAACTTACGCTCCCACCCTGCTGGCTCGACTGCTTCAAACCCTAACCCTGGCGCCCTGTCTTTCGACGAAGGATTCAAGCCTTGTGTCCAATCCACTACATACGCCGACACTCTTCGCCGGAACTTGACCTTAAATTCAGACCATGCTTGGTACTTGTAATGATTCACCACGGCAACCTCTAAACTCACCGGCTTCGTTCTGTACGTCTCCTTCAACTTAAAATGGTGTATTGCATTAACCAGTGAGCGATCAACTGCGTCTAATAAAACTATAGACTTGTGCCGGTTATCTTCTTTTCTCCTACAAGTATACCCTTGTGTCACCCCTTCCAATGGATGTGTTGTCTGATTCGACGGACCAAACTCATTGCACCGGATCAAAACCTGACCAATCGGCCTAGGATTCGACCACCGCTGATGATGATCATTCTTCGGCAATAGGGGTTTTAACATCGGATGATCATCAGCCGGAGGCTGTAATGAATTAACCCATGATGGTGCAAAAACAAACTCATCAACATCTAAATACATCATCCAGGTACATGAATCCTTGGCATACAGTGTGGCGTGAGAGAAGCCGGCTTCCTGTGTCTTGGGCCAAATCCAAAAAACCGTTTCAATGTTATAACCCTCCTGAGCCAGCTCCTTAATCACCCTCATCAAATCATCATCGCTGTCATTATCGTATATCACAAACTTTTCTACTCCAATCTTTGAATGGTACATGACCCATTCTCTCAAGAACTTGGCCACGTCAAAAACCATGGTGCTGGCGCACAGCAGCGACTTCGGCCTCTGAGTTTCTAACTTGCGCCAAGGGGTATAGTACGCAACAGAAGGCATCGTGAAACTGCTTTTCCCCTGCTGGTGAATTTGAAGAGAGAGTTTAATCCGTTTATTGAGGCCGTTACCTTCCCTGCCATAACCGAAAGACGTTAAATCTGGATGTTCGCACCTGAACACTTCTTGAATGGAGGTGGCAACGGCTGTCCTGACCGTCTTATTGCTAGTTTCATCAATAAACACGCAGGCCAGCTCTCTAGGAGGCAAGTTAATCCCTTGTCGATGATTCAACCCTTTGACGAACAAAACGACATCGTTTTCAGTCGAAAACGACTCGTAGGCAAGGTTAGTCCATCTCAGCATCGGCTCCGACGGCCGGGACAAAACCAGAGACCCCTTCTCCGCTGAACGAATTAAAACAGGCGACAGGAACGGAAGCCGCCGGCGATTTCTCTTCGGAAGGCCACACTTGAATGTTGTCTGATTCGTCGAAGGCAAAAAACCAGAGAACCTCGCAGGGGAAGTCTCGTTGTTCGGATAAAGACACAGGAAATCATTGCCGGATAGTGAAGTTGTCAACAGAGAAGTACTTTCCGGCAATACAATCAAAAGAACCTCCCAATCAGGTAACAAAACAGAGACCGATTTCACCCCTGAAGAATCTTGAATCGACGCCACTCGTCGCGTGAGGTAATTAACGTCCTCTTTAATGGCAAAAGAAGAATAAGAGGAGGAACATTCTGGTATCTTACAGACGGCGACTAGATTCGCAGACGGAAGACGGATTTCTGTTGAGGTGTAGGTTGGGCCGCGGGAGGAAAAGTAAAGGGAAAAGGAGGCGAAGACGAAGACGGAGAGGAAGAGGAAAATAAACGCCGAAGAAACCTTACGACGCATCGTTTTAGAGAATTCAAAAGGGCGAGGAGAGATTAAGAGTAAACGGAGAAGCGGCGTGGAGGGGGATTTCTTGATATTCATTGTATTTCCCCTCTCAATTTCATTAAAAAATAAGAAATCAAGAGGACATGGGTGAAGGAAGCTAGAGGGAGAAATCACAGGGCATGTATAGAAGAGAGCCGGCGGGACTTTTCAGAGTTGGCGGGCTGATTTTATTTATACGGTAATGTTCGGTCGTTGGTGGATTGCACGACCGCCACCATGGTCCGAGTCCTGGTTGGGCAGGGATTAGAAGTGGACCCTGACAGACTGACCCACCCTGGTGCATTGGATATACGGTTCTATCTATGTGCCATAAAATCTATATATTTAATAATATATTATTATTGGTAAACTCCCTAGCTTAGTAGGTAGAAGTATAAAAATAAATGTTTAGCTTATTCATACCTGGCTAACAGATTTAAAATAATAATCTAAATTAGAGAGTATTCAGAGAGTGTTCGGCACATTTCCGTTTTTTCAATACATTTTACAAAATAATTTCAACTATACTCTTAAATAAATAAACCCTAAGCTTGCTTGGAAAATCAGAACCTTTTATTCCCCGCATGAAAATCATTGATCTTCAAAAGCCCCAGCAAGGAAAGCTGCGATTTTTCTTCTTTCGATCCCGTGATGACCTGGCAGTACACGTGCAGGAATCTTGATTGTAAACGCACGAGGGAAACCCTAGCATGCCAAGGGCAAGAAACGAATTGGCTGAGCAGCAAAGTGAGCAAGGAACCTTGAGGCATGGCTTTACAGCTTGAACCCTAACTTTCTTCCACATTTTTTCAGGCGCAAGTTTGGGCTTAATTCCATGGCACACAAAGTTCATTCCTTCACCTTCCTGCTCCCATAATTCCTGTGCATGTATGACTGGAGCATAGAGTTGAATATTGAGGTGGGGTGGTGTGCAAGTCACCATTTTTTTAGGAGAGGGAATATATAGAAAAATAATTAATCGTGAGAATATCTTTTATTCCAGCGACGATGATGTCCTTTTCAACGCCAGAAGCGTGAGAACATTCTCCCATCCATCCATATCCGTATTTTATTCAGGGATGGGGATGTCTTTTCCTGTCATGTTGTTTTCTTATCCCGTTCACGCTGGATACGGGCCCGTTACAGACTCCAGGCCGAAACAACGAGCATGGAACATCTAAACAGTGACGTTGGGCCTACAACTCCCCGGCCCGTTAAGCTACTAGCAACGGCCCGCTAGCACATGTTAGAAGCAAGCTGACCGTATACCCTTTTCGAGAGCCCGAATCCAATCATGATATTGGATTATGAAATACAATGAAAGAGAAGGAGGTGGTGATCGAGAGTTTTGGTAATTACTAATTAGTCTTTTTTACTTGAAAATATATATAAATATTATTATTTTTATATAAATACATTAAAATAATAATAAAAATAAATATAGTTAATATCAAGTAGAGGCAAAAAGAAGAATTTTTATGGTCTGCCGCGGCGAGTGCCCTTCATCTAGGGTGAATCAATTAATCGGTAAATTCATTTTTTTTTTGGGTATCTTCTGCCCTTTTATCCAATCATGAAGAGAAAATCGTCTGGTTCATTAAATATTTTATGTTTTTTCCTGCTAGATCCCATGTATAATTGCATTTTAAGTTAGTTTTAGAGCTGGAATAATTTATTTATCTTATAAAAAAAATCTAGAAAAGTGCAACTCAGTGATCCGATCCTAATTTTATTCTTTAGTGGTTATTAGTTCGAGTCTATTAATCTTTAGAATTACTAAAGTTTGATAAATGATTGTTCATTCACTAAGTTGACTCGGATATCAATATTTTAAAAAAAAAAAACTTTAGCATAAACATGTTTTTGCATGGAAAAATTTATTTCATAAAAGCCTTAACCAGCACGCATGTTAGAGGCGAAAATTATAGAAAGCCTGAAGCATGCAGGGTCTCTATTGCTCGGAATAAAGGTGATAGGAGGTAGCCACTGATGGCTAAGGCGACAGACAGCGGTGTCAATGGGGTCCTGGTAAGGGGAGGCGTTAACTGTGGATAAATAATGGACCCGTGCATCACGTGGAGGTGGTCATGGGCCATTGTTTTGTAGTTGGGCTTTTCCTTTCAGGGGAAGATATAAATCAGGAGTAGTTGTGTTTCTGGTTAATTCGGTTACTATTTCAAGGTAAGAGAATTAAAAAACTATATAAAAAAACAATTAAAATTTTATTTATATTTTCTACTTTTTTTATTTCTGGTTAATTCGGTTATTATTTCAAGGTAAAAGAAATAAAAAACTATATAAAAAAACAATTAAAATATATGCGCTGCTTTTTTTTGTCTTGAAATATTAATTTCATATAACGTGATTTTTGCTTTGTTTGGAAATTAAGTTGACAAAATAAAATATTCGGTCACAAAACAAGGGACTGGGACTGGCTATTCATATTCTATTAATCACGGTCATCGAAAGGCAAATCAAGAAGAAGGCTCCCAGACTAATCTAATAAATGCTGAGCTTCAGATTACAAGGTTTACTTCTACTACTGTGGTTTTAAATTTAAATTTAATATAAAAATCATTATAAATTTATATGATTGTTGATTTTAGGGTCTGTAAAATTAGTCGAGATATACACACGTTGACCATGAACTCCTCTTCTTGTCTATTTAGGAGTGTACCTGGAGTTGTTTTTAAAAGTGTTTTTCATTCAGAAATACATGAAAATATATTTTTTTTATATCAGTACATAAAAATAATCTAATATACCATTTTTTAATTTAAAATAAAAAATAAAAAAAATATTAAAAAATATTTTTAAAATTACCAAACATATAAAAGGCGTGGCCTTTCCACTATAGATTGTCTCTAGAATCACTTTGTGGATTTGAAGCGAGTGTCTGACGAAAATAACCTTCGCCATGCGGCAAAATCACGGTGAAAAACGGGGCTTATTTCGGGCTTTCCTTTTTAAAAAAAATATTCAAAGATGAACAGTGTAATCACTCTTTCACCCCCAGTAATAAGACAAAATAAGGCATCTGGCCCGCAGCAACTTTTAATTTTTTATTATTTTTTGAAATGGCTAAATACGGTTAAAGCCTCTAATAAGACAAAAACACTGAATTGGGTTCAGGGTTATAACGGTAATTGTTCTTATTTTTCGAATTTTTTATTCCGTTACTGTCAGGGAGTGACGCGCACGCGCCAGGCGGTTTTCTGCCTCACGTCCTGTTCAAGTGGGGCGTGAGGCCTCCTTCGGTGGCTGAAAATTGTCTTCCGGCGGACATAACGATGCGCCGCCGCGTGCTCTCCCTCCCGCGGTGGTGCGTGTAACCACAAAATGGTCGTGGAGGCCGGTTAAAGCGGCCGGCCACGTTTCTCTTTCTCCTACACGTCAATGTGCAGGAGAGTCCCCCATATTTCCTGACTTTGCACTTCGATCCCTCTACTTTGAATTTCGTTTTTGGTCCTCGGTTCTTTAATATAAGTTTTGATTTTGTTCGATTGGGTCCTCTGATTTTAATTGATTGAATGTCAAAGTTTCACTTCGGTCCTTCTACTTTCAATTTCCGGGTTGTCTGTATAGAACTCAATCAATTCGGGACAAAAGTTCTGATTTTTGCAATTTTGTCCTCTAATTTCAATTGACAATAAATGTAATTTGCATTTCAACCCTTGGACTTCTAATTTTTTAATTGAATCCCTTTATATTTGATTTTCATTTCAACCCTTACACTTTTATTTTTTTAATCCCTTCTTTTGTCCATGTATATATAATTGTATTTAACACAATAATAATAATTTAATTATTTTTCATTCTTACTCTTTTGTTATTTTTTCCCTCCCGATAATTTGATAATTTTTTTTCCAGTAATAGCCATGGTAATTTTTTTTTTTATCTTTTGTTAAAGTTTCTAGGATATTTTTAATCTTTCATTTACTTTTGTTTCTTTCATTGTTAACATTATAATAATAATTATCACAAGAATAATAACAATAGTGATTATTATTCATATTATAAGAATAGTGCTTATGTATTCTATTATTATAATAATAGTGATTATTTATTCTTTCATAATAATAATAATTTTTAATTGGTTTTTCTTGCTTGCTGTTTTGTTCATGCTTTTTATTTTTTTCCCTCGGTATAATTTAATAATTTTTGTTGTTTTTATTACAGCGGCAATAATAATTTTAGATGTTAAGACTCCGATGTTGCTATTGTTATAATATTTTAAATGAATATTGCTTCCTTTTCCCTGTTTTTTTTTATTTGCTCTTTCTATTAATTGATTTTAATAATTTTATTATCTACACAATAATGATTTCAGTAAGTTTTTTTTTCTTATTCGAATATTTTGCTCTTTTTTCTAATGTTAGTCCACGCTCTTTTGTGATCGTTTATAACGCAATATCTATATTCTAAAAGATGTAATCTATGCTTACGTGACAAATTCAACTTAAAATTTTAAATATTTTATCTTTTAATCTATAATTTTTATTTGTTTATATCATATAAATTAATCGTTATAGATTTAATTGTGTTAAATTATATACAAAAAAATACTCGCAGCAAAGCGCGGACAATTAACTACTATAATGTAAAACAAGTTCTTAACAGGAATGGTAGAAATAATATAAAAAAAACAGTAAATAAAATCAGAAATTTGTAGAGAAGTGATCATTCGGCGACCGAAAAGTGAATTGAGAAAATGAGGCACTGGTCCCCATCCCCAACCAGCACTCACTCCAAACACCACCTTGGAGTTTTCTCCAACGAGTAAAATGGGGTCTTGGAGGCCAGTTGGAGGCTTCAATGAGTCATTTTCTTGGAGATTTACATTAATAGATGTTAGGACCATGTCTTACCCAATCAATTATTTTAGACTTTTCCAATATTTTGCTTTTATACAAACCCACCGTCTAGCCTATTTAACTTGTAATTCGAACAGAGAGCTGGATAAAACCCGATTTCAATCTATGGCGCGGAGTCAAAGTTATCCCACCTAAGCAAGGACTATGTAGTCCCTGTACTTTTGGTATTTAGTGAAACGAAACCGTTTGTTTTAAATTTGATACATCATGCAGTCCCTATAATTTCCCATTAAAGTTCATCTCATCCTCCTCGTCGACCTCTATCAGTAAACAACAGCCTGATGAACAACACGTGTTAAACATAAATCGGAGAAGGAAAGAAGCTTACTCCACACAATTAAAATATAGGACTCGATTTGACTTAGCATGAACAATAGAGGGACCAAACCATAACACTTTACGATTTGGTCCCTGTACAAAAAGTCCATCACGCGTATAATCTCGAGGATTTTCGGAGTAACGTGCACGGGGAGTTGACTTTTTTGAGTGTGGAAACAGGAGAAAGAGAGAAACAGCAAGGTCAAAAACGAAGGAGGAACTGCATCCACCAAACCAGACCGCTTATAAGTGCGGGAAGATAAACAGAGAGAAAAATGAAAAATCCAGTGACGCGTGAAGCAGCATGGAGAGCGACTTGCATTGATTAGCATTAACTTCAAAAAATAAAAATAAAATAATTTCCCCTTTTTATTATAAATTTTATGAATTTAATATATTTGGAAGATTATTTTAATATTACTACTAACTGGGCTGACAGTTTACCTTTAAATCTGCCGCTCAGTTTGATCTCTCCCTCCTCATTCCTTCACTACAAGCTCTAAGTTTAGGGGTACGTGTGATACTCTCTATTTTTTCCCTCATTTAATTTTTTTTATCTGTCTCCGTTTTTATTAATTAACAAGGCTCTGATTTTTCAAGAATGTTTTTTCTGAAATCTAGGATCTCGAGGGACAAAGACAACATTGACATTCAGGGTTTCCGTTTTTTTGTCTTTCCAGTCAAGGAGGGGAGAAAAAGAATGGAACTTGTTTGTGTCTTCTCTGAGGTTTTTTGTTTCTGATAATGTGGTCTGGTTTGTGTTTCTTACAATAAAATATACAAAGAGTAATGAGGATGAGATGCTTGTCTTGCTTAAACCCACATCGAAACGATATTAAAATCGACATTGAACATGATCCTCGATCTATTTCTCGATGTTCTCACGGGCCCTCAGGTTGTTGTTTTTTTAATTTGTTTTTTTTTTAAGCTTTGTTTTCGTGTTTGGTTAATTATTTGATTCTTACATTTAATAATGGAGCAGAACATGGGAAGAATCAGAGTCCTGAGGATGGGGCTCGCAGTCTTACATTTCGTGAGCTTGCAGCAGCAACAAGAAATTTTAGAGAGGATAATTTGATTGGTGAAGGAGGTTTTGGCAGGGTTTATAAAGGCCAGCTAGAAACAGGGGAGGTCAGTTGCTGTAAACAGTTAGATAATTTATGTTAATTGTTTTGATTAGTTTATGAATGTGGCTTCTTTTTGTTTGCAAATAGGTTGTTTGATGTAATTTTGTAGTCAAATTGAGACACTTTCCTTTTGTTTGGTTTGGTTTTTGATGATTAGCTTGTCGCGGTGAAACAACTTAATCAGGATGGTCTTCAGGGGAATCGGGAATTTATCGTGGAGGTTCTTATGTTGAGTCTCTTACACCATTCCAATCTTGTTACCTTGGTTGGCTACTGTACTTCTGGTGATCAGAGACTATTGGTTTATGAATACATGCCAATGGGTAGTTTAGAAGATCATCTTTTTGGTAAATTCCTTGTGCATCTTATGTATAGATTTTTAATGTTCTGCAATTTTCTTCTGATTGTTATTCAATGAACTTAGTCTGAATTTGTTTAGTTTCTGATTTATTTTTCGTGTAAGATAATTCATTGCCACTAAATTCCCTGCCCCATCTTGCCACCCTCTATTTGTCCCCTTGTTATTGAAAATATGATCATACAACCAGAATAGATGATTGAGCAAGTTATTTTGAACGTACAAGTCTGTTTTTTGACTTCTGATGGATATCAATGATAATCCTAAGTTTATGCTGTGGTTACTTCGTGGAATTTCACTCACCTGTATGATTTTTCTCTTTCTTGATTGGTATATGTGCCCTCTCATTGCTAGTTATTCTTGATTCCGCACATGATTTCATATATTTGGCATGGGAGAAAAGTAGATGATTGCTGCATAATTTTTAGCTAGCATGCTTTTTGATAATTGATACTGTAATTGTTTCTCAGATCTAGAACCTGGTAGAGAGCCATTAAGCTGGAGCACTCGGATAAAGATTGCTGTTGGTGCTGCCCGGGGTCTCGAGTACCTACATTGTAAAGTAGACCCACCTGTTATTTACCGTGACCTGAAATCTGCAAATATCTTGCTGGACAATGATTTCCATCCAAAACTATCAGATTTTGGAATTGCAAAATTGGGACCTGTTGGTGAAAATACACATGTTTCAACCAGAGTTATCGGTACATATGGATATTGCGCTCCAGAGTATGCCATGAGTGGCAAGTTGACTCTTAAGTCTGATATTTATAGTTTCGGTGTTGTTTTGTTGGAGTTGATCACTGGGAGAAAGGCCATAGATCGTTCTAAGAAGCCAGGAGAGCAAAACTTAGTTGCTTGGGTGAGTTAAAAACTTGATCTTTTTTCCAATTTTTTTTGTTCTGCTCTCATTGCTCAACCAAGCTTCTCTCATCGCTGATCCAAGCAATCAGCTTATCTGGGAGTTTAATCATAATTACTTGTCGTGCTGGGTGTGCAATCGATGCATCTTCAATCCCCATCCGGATGATGCCAAAAGCTCAGTTTATTTTCTAAATAGTTGGTTCTGTGGAGTAATTTGCTGACCCTTCTGCAGAAAAAATTCAGACCCAAAATAATTCTAACAAACTATAATGTACTGATTCTTTTTTTCTTCTCAATCTCCATTGTAGTCTCGGCTGTTTTTGAAGGATCAGAAGAAATATTGCCAGTTGGCTGATCCTCTGCTGGAAGGGTGTTATCCTCGTCGTTGTTTGAACTATGCAATTGCTATAACTGCAATGTGCCTTAATGAGCAAGCCAATTTTCGCCCTCTTATCGGTGATATACTGGATGCCTTAGAATATTTGGCTGCACAGTGCCATGTCTCAGAATCCTATACTGGTCGGGCACGACGTACCAATCCATCATCGCCATATTCTGACAGGAAGGTTGTTTCTCGAGAGCGAGATTCTAGGAGTAGAGCTTCGGTTTGAATGGTTTGGAGCAAAAGTTGTTGAAACTGTGAGTAACCAATTCCCAGGTATTCTTGATAGATTGGTACTGTAGTCATGAGACTATTGTTTCTCTGTGCTTGCAGGTGTCTTGCCAAGCTTAGGGGGGATGCCTGCAATGTTTCATACCATGTAAATGGGCGTCGATACAGTGGGTAGATATGTTTATAGACATGTATGTAAAGACAAACTGTTGGGATTTGGAGTAAATGTTTTTTTTTTTTTTACGAAAATCAAGATGAACACAGCCTGCTGCAGTTTTTACTTGCATTGAAGTGAATTCTTTCCAAATGGCATAAGCAGCAGGCTATTCGAATTGTGTTTAGCAATGCTCGAGAGGGATTGAATGACTGTTAGATATGTTTATGCTATGATTTTCCATGCTTGCTCCTCCCTCCCCCTTCATATCATCCAACATGAAATAGAGAATCAATAAAGGAAGTGTGTCCTATGGAGCATAATTGTGGGTTTCTTCAGCATTTTGAATTTCTGTTCTTTAGAAGGTCCACCAGGCCTTCTACCTCCCATTCCTGGAGAGTAGCTATGCTTCCCTTAAAACACCCATCCGAACAGTCCTATATATGCTATCTGAGTACCGGTGAAGATGAATACATAGTTGCTATACTCAACTCGAGAGTCGACCTGACTCGGTTGCATATCGGGTGGGTTGATCTGGTCATCCCAAGTATTTTTTTTTGTTTTTTTTAAGGTCCAGATCCTGCGTTGACGAGTCAATGAACAGTTTGACCCACCCGACAGGAAATCCATTTATACACTCCTAAATTCTAATTTGTACCCGTTTGGACCCCTCATTTTTATTTTTACCGATGTCGTTCATATGTTCTTTATTTTTCTGAGCTATGGATCGAAGTACGTATCTGTTACAAGTCCACCACACCTAATTCTCTTCTCATCCAAATCTATACCATCTCAGAAGCAATAACTTGTTGAGAATCTAATCAAACTAGTGAAAAGAGAGAAATCTTTCAAACCTGTGTGTTCAAAAAAATCCCCACTAAGAAGCTGAACACGCTGCATAAGAAATAGAAATTTCTACCAGCAAAGGATACAATGAGTGATATCCTGCCACTTTGAGCACACTTTGTGTCGGGCATTTAAACAATCTTAGAAAGGGAATCGAAGAACTTCTGGGGGAGTTTCCTCCCTTGCTAGCGACCAGGCTTCTATCACCAAAAAACCCCAGCAGAACTGAACTCTCTCTTGTATGCCCAGGCAGGCAACTTAGGGTTCGGATATGTCACTATCAGTTTCCAGTTGCTTAGTGACATGCTGGAGATGGGATTTCCGGTGATAAACTTTTGAGCCGCAGAGCCGTAGTCTGAATGAAGTACAACGTGCGATGTTATCAAACTAGCTAGGGGCACATTGATGCCGACCCCTTGTTTGTGAAACACGCCTGCCAAATTCATGCCCTAATTCAGCAGGAAGGCAGCGAGGAATGCTGTCGATAATTTCCCTGGGAAAAATGGCACCGCCTTCTTTCTGTCCCCTGTTCTTGAAAGAAAAGTCGACGAAGATTAACAAAAACTTGTCTAAAACATTTAGGACCAAATTAATAAACTTTTTAGGTTCACATTCCAATTGAGAATAGGGGTGTGTGTGTTTATATATATATATATATATTAAATTGAGGTTTCCCAGAACAATGAACTAGCTAGAAATCATGTTCATAGGAAAAGAAAAATCACCCGGCTTTGATCCGGTAAACTCCCATTAATTTTTTTTAAAACCTGATCGAGCTAGATTATGGGCCGACCAAGTCTTTAATTGATCTTTCAAGCCGAACCGAGTTTAATAATACTAGCTTAATGTTTTTTTATTATTTAAATTTGATTAGTTTGAACCTTTTATACACCAATGTGCCTTTAATAATTTCCAGCAAAGTGTTGTGAGACTAATCTCAACAAAATGATTAAGAGTTTGGTTTAGAATTTGGTGAAATGTGATCGAAGCTATGTTTTATTTTAATCATAGTCTTAAAAATATTTTATTAATCAACCAACATAATAATGTAATGTAGTGCGCAATGCTTTTTCACTTGAAAATACATTAAAAAAATTATTTTAATTTTTTATATCAAAATAAAAATAAAAAATTGATTTTTTTTAAAATAAAAAACGTTTTCAAAACATATTGAAACACATAAAGTATCACACCCTCGATACACTCATCTTATAGTTTTTCCTTATCTTTAATTTTTTCAAGCCGCAACAACACTACGAAAAATACACTAAATTTCTATTCATAATACCATCGTTGTTAAAATCTTAACATGTATTTAACGTTCAAAGTTGAACTAAAACCTCAAAAATTAGTACGATTTGACTTAGTGCAAGATTGATAAACACGGTATGATTTTACAATTTTCCTAGATTTGTGATATTAACCAGGTGAGGTTTGAATTTGACCTTAAAATATATGTTAATCAATTTGGATCTAGCTGAAATTTTAAAAGGAAACATCAAACACATGAAAATATAATGTGATCATTTTTCAAAAAAAATAAAGTCAATTAATATATTATTTTAGAGAGTCAAAGTTACTAGATGAATCTTGTAAAAATGATCAAATTAGACTTTAATCCATGTTTGGGACACATTTGGAGCTACATGTGGAATTTTTCCATGATATAGCTGGGAAGGAGACTATAACACTACCTAAATTTTTCCATATATATGACAAATTCAATAATTAATATAATATAATATAATAATTAATAGAAATTATTATCAATATATAATAAAAAAAATATAACTTTACTATCCGAGTTTATATATATATTTTTTTATGGGTGTCGGAAAAAACATTAGCTTGACAAAGAGAAAGAGAAGCGTCGCCATTGCCTAACTAAAAAGGCAAAGATTCATTGAGATACAGCTAGCTAGATTCATGCATGCTTGTGCTTTAGAAAATAAATAAATAAACTCCAGAAAACCACCATCGCCGGCCAGCTTTAAAGAGGGCAGGGTCATTTTTAATCCAGCACAAAGAAAATACAGGCTACGCGCTGGTGTAGACGAAGACCACACTGTCTGTTTCCTTAGAAATTTCTGTTGAATTTTCTCTCTAACAAATTCTTGACCCAGCATTTAAAACAATAAGGTCCAGGAATTATAATAAATAATGCCAGATGGGTCGAAGCAACGGTGATTAAGCAAGAGGATCCTGCAAGGCATGAAATGATCTGCTTGTTAAATAATGTCTTTTGGCTAACCTGTTTATGGACCGACCTTGCAAGTGTCACATCTCCGACCCCGAATTTGTCACGAGTCACTCTTATGATATTATAATTTATTTAATTTTTAATTAAAGTTGCTCTGGTTCGTTCTAGATGGGCAAAAATATAATATAGTTAAAAACACAGGCGTATAAAATAAATAAATATATATATTTTGAATGGATTTCTATAGTTTTAATATAGTAAATTAAAGTTTCAAGTTGACTTTAATATCTCTATAGAAGCATAATTATAGAAAGAGAAGTTGACTTTGACCCTGCTGGTTGTCGGTTTGCTCGAGGTTATCTTTCTATTTTCTATTTTTCAATTGATTATATTTCAAGCTCGGAATTTAAAATTATTCAACCCAAATTTTATCCTAGTTATTTACACCTGTTAGGGCACGAAAATGTCAACACGAAGGAACCCTGTTGTTTCCAATATCCTTGACATGAACTAAAAACAAATAATAAAAAAAAAATGACCAGGATTTTAGATGCACAGGATATTGAAAAGGAAGACATGTCCATGTATTGTGGATGTCTACTCCATGGACCCAGTTGCCTCTATATGGTTATTGGTGTGGATGGTGGGAGTCACGTTGACTTAGTTGCGGCTTTCTATTTCTACTTATTTCTCTTTACTTTTTTTTTAATAAAAAAACACACACACTAATTACATGATAAAAAAAAATAGAATCATCAGAATAAATATATATTCATGTATTTTTTTATTTTAAAATAATAAAAACTTGTTTTCAAATTGCAATGTATATATATATTAAGATAGTTATTTGCAGTATAGTTTTATATTTGAGTCTCATGATTATTAATATAATAACTATTGAAAATTTATATTATCATTAAGGTTGATAATTTCTGGGCCCAATAGGACCCATAAAATTAATGAGCCCATGTTGATAAGAAAAGGAAAGAAAGGGGGGAGCATTAACGAATTTAAACTTTAAAGAGGAGAGAGCAGGAACAAAAGTCCAGATTACAAGGAGTCTCCATCACTGAAACAATTTTCTAAATATCCTCTCATTTCTTGACTCGTTCTTCAATCTCTGGAGGGATCAACATAATCGGTTCATCATTTCATATCTAAGGCTTGGAAATCTTCAGCGCGCAGGATATCAAAAATCTGTATTGACATGGGAAATTGTTGGGGAACTACTCCTGTGATTAATCATAATAGCCCTTCTGCTACCAAGCCTTCTACTCCAGGTACGTAATCACTCTGTGAAAACCATTCACAAATCTTCCTCTTTTTTTCTTTCTCCAAAGGAGCTTCTTGTTAATCTTGTTTGGGTTATATATTAATGCAGAAAAAACAGCGAACCACGAGAAAGGAAATGGACAGATCACATTAGGACCAAAATTGTTCACTCTGGAAGAGCTGAAGAGTTGTACCAGGAATTTTAGACCTGATACTGTGCTGGGGGAAGGTGGGTTCGGCAGGGTTTTCAAGGGTTGGGTCGATGAAAAGACCTATGCACCGGCTAAAGGTGGCTGTGGCATGGCTGTAGCTGTAAAGAAATCGAGCCCAGAGAGCTCTCAAGGCCTGGAGGAGTGGCGGGTAAAATTCGATTTCTTTCTTCGTTAACTTGTTTTCTGCCATTAAAGTCAGGAAATCTTTGTTCTTACCTAGATTTCTATCTCTCTGTGCATAAAACATAGCTTGATTTTGGCTGCTCGATCAGCTTTGGAGTTGCTAAAAAAAGCAGCATAGTTTTTTTTTTCTTTTTTCTCTGGCGAACTCCCTCGTCCCTCAAGAGTTGACAAAAACACTTTTCTGCCGCCCCTTGCCTTACGTTGAAACGTTCACACTTGGCCATGTTCAAATTGCATACGACCTCTCCATTGATCGTCATATGACGTCTATGCTTACATCTCCAATAGTCATTTACTTTTGTTTTGAATTATTTTAGTTTCTCGAACAATTGAAATAATCAAGCAGGAGAAATTCGTATAAATCCCTGTTTTTTATACACCGATTCTCTATTGCTTTACCAACTAATTTATTTTCTTACCCGAGTCCCTGACTGCTTAGAAATTTATGGTGGTTGTTTTTTATTGCATTTTGATGAGAGACTGAGGCTACTTTTCTTTTAAAATTAAGAAAAATCCTGAAAGAAGAGGAAAGAATCGAGTGATGAATTCAATTGCTGCTCTTTGACGAAAATAATGAAGTTAGTACCCCTAAAAAATCAAGCCAATAACCATGTTTAATATTCTAGTCAGAACAAAATGCGTAGGCACCAACGAAGTGCATGCAGAACACAGCTGCGTACACACATGGTATCCGAAGTCAGCGTGTTAAAAATGTATAGTTTCTCTTTAATTTATATTTTTAGATTATAACCGCAAAAAAGTATTATAATATCAAACACGCAATTGAAATCATGTTGAGTTTGTGAATGCAGTCTGAGGTGAAGTTCTTGGGGAAATTTTCTCATCCAAACCTCGTCAAACTCCTAGGCTACTGCTGGGAGGAAAACCAGTTCCTTCTTGTCTACGAATACATGCAGAAGGGGAGCTTGGAAAATCACCTTTTCAGAAGTAAGAACACCGTGAACACCCGCATAACATCTCTCCTGTCTTCTTTTTCAGCGACAATAACCACAGTGAAATCCATTGATTTCAATGCACAGGATTCCTGAAATAGTTTCACTAACGGCATGATAAATTTGTGGGTGTCTGCAGTGGGGGCAGAACCGCTTCCATGGAAAATTAGAATTAAAATAGCAATCGGAGCTGCAGAAGGTCTTGCCTTCCTCCACACATCAGAAAAGAGCGTCATTTATCGAGACTTCAAGACATCTAACATATTATTGGATGGGGTGGGGCTCTTTGAATCCTCGCATTTTTCTGAAAATGAGGCACAGTAGCCATGTTGACCTGACTGCTCAATGTCTTTTCTTTCACTTTCCAGGCCTTCAACGCAAAACTTTCGGACTTTGGGTTGGCAAAGTTAGGTCCGATAAATGGCAACACCCATGTTACAACAAGGATCATGGGCACATATGGCTATGCAGCTCCAGAATATATTGCTACAGGTAATTATCCCTTTTCCCCTCCGGTGTTGATCAAACATTTGACGTAAATTATATGGCAACTCACAACCAAAATTTACAGGGCATTTGTACGTCAAGAGTGATGTCTACGGATTCGGTGTTGTGTTGCTGGAATTGTTGACGGGGATGAAAGCCCTCGACAACAATAGGCCGAGTTTCCAGCACAATTTGGTAGAGTTTGCTAGGCCTTCTCTTTCCGATAAAAGAAAACTGAGGAGAATAATGGATCCAACACTCGAGCAGAAGTACCCTTTAAAAGCTGCAGTGCTAGCAGCTGGACTTATACTGCAGTGCTTGGAATCTGACCCCAAAAGTAGACCATCCATGGAGGAGGTTTTGGAGACCTTAAAAAAGGTAGATGATGCGAACGATAATTCCAAAGACAGCAAAGGCAGTGCTCGGAAAAATTCTGCAGAGCGCCGGGAAGAACGTCACCGACATCTGTCTCCAGTTCAGTCCAGACACGGTGGCGCTGCAACGAGGGTCTAGCCAAAATCGGTTCGTATCAATCAATGGGTGCACCTCTCTGGCTCATTATATTTTCTTAATCACCTATATAGTTTTGCCCTTCCTTATGGTTCTTTTAACTTGTAACACGTCCATTGAATGTTTATTAGAGCTCCAAACTTGTGTAAAAATTGTTCTCTCGGCCCAAGTGTCATGGATTTGAAGCAGCTGCTTCGTAGAGGATGGCTGAGCCCGAATGCCCATGTTGGACCTATAAATTGATATTCAATTCAGGCCTGAACCATCTGAAAACCCAAGGAAAAAAACATTGTGTAGTAAATTAAACAGTGCTGTTTCAAATATTATGGGATTTGCAAGCCCAGATAAGCACGAATGAATCCAGTTTCTGACCATTTCCATGCACAGATAATTCAGATAAAAGTTAAGTGTTCTCCTTGATTTTTATTTTTTTATTTTTTTATTTTTTTGGGGATACAAACAGTGTTGTTCTTGTTGAAGGTTGAAAAGGAGAGAGCACAATGATTCTGAGTTCCAGACCACAAGAGCTGCTCCGCTGAGTTCCCAGTACAGGATAAGAATGAAAGGCTCCTGTAGTTGCTAGGACATGATTAAGCTCTGCAGATTAATTAATTAATTGCTGTCCATGTCGACCCGGAGTTGCCAGAACTATCATTGCCAGTGGCCATGTTTACTGGATATTCACTATTGGCGAGCTTCAAAGATTGTGGAACAAGCGTCTTGCTTTGATAGAGGAGGACACCTCGAGCTAGTAAATAAAATGATGATGATGATGATTGTGGTGTTTAGGTTAGGTGATCAAGGAACTTTATTTCTTTATTTGATTTTGAATTCAAATTTTAGAATTAGTTCGTAGAGAATTTGTCATTCAATCGATATAAAAAGACAGTTTTCATAGTTAGAAAAAATAATTTAAGATAATAATTCATAAATTTAGAAAATAAATTCTTAATTTTAGAAATAAATATACGGATAAGCTTTGCCATCAAGTTAAGTGTCAATTTGGAAGTGTATTTACAATTATTTTTAAAACATTTTTCATTCAAAAATATATTAAACTAATATTTTTTTTAAGAAAAAAATTGACATCAGAATATAAAAATATCTATAAATACAAAAAATAATAATTTTTTTCCTCTAAAACCAATGCAAAACGGGGATTGATATTGGGATGCAAAGTATTTTTTTTAATTAATTTTAATTTTTTTTAAGTATATGTTAAAAATATATAAAAATACATCAATTTGATAATTTTCTGTAGAGAAAAATACACTGGAAAACAAAAAATAACATAAAAACAAACACTCTTAAAGCTCAATTTCATCGAAAAGAAAAGGCTTGAGATGATGCAAATATGCTATGTGAGTGGGTGCTCAAATTAAGTAGTATAAACCCCATGCCTCTCTTCTACACGTGAGACCTCAAATGGTTGACTCCTAAAACATGATTTGATTCCAAAGTAATTACCATTAATAATTAGACACAGTAATCGCGATTAATTAGAAGGAAGCATGATTCCACATGCTGCACGCTCCCCGCTGCTGACCGTCCTTTTCTTGATCCAAGAGGTGAGTGCTCTCTTTCTTATGATACCACCTATGTTTACAAGGGCTCTTCGTAATCTTCTTTCCTAGTGGGGTGGTGGCTGCTGTGGACCCTTTCTTCGGTGCCGTTCCTTGCTAATCATGACTCCATGATGGAGAGGAAGAGCCCATCATCTTCATCATCTTATCTTTTTCTCCATACTGCTGAGTTGATTTTTGCTCTATCTTCAATGAAATTTAATGCTTTCCACGCTAGCAGCTTCATGGAGTAAGTATCGTCACGATAAATAACTTCTGATTTATTTAGAAACTAACCAACGGTTTTACTTATTAATTTAGATTTTAATCCCATAAAAAAGCTTCAAGGGTATCAACTATCAAGCAATGCCGCCCTAGCTAGAACATGATGAGATAAAACATGGGGCATAAAACATTTCTCCGTGCTAAGAAATCCCTTAAATGGTGAAATGATGATCAATCCAACTCAAGCATTCATCCACAAATTTTAATTGTATATGATAGCATCCTCTAGGTAACCCTGAGACTTTCTTACTGACATGACTAGAAAGAAAATTCCATGGCTCGAGATGAACAGGCCATGGTAACCCTCAACTCAAAATCATTTCATATATAACAGAGCACAAGATCCCAGAAGTCTAGAAACTGCGTGCATTGAAGAGCGGCACAGCCTGCAGTCTAATCAGGGGGCCACCCTGCATGTATTGCCACATATTGAGCAAAGCACACAGTCAAGGCTTATTTAATGCCCTAATTAAAAGAAGGCGGTTGGAAGCTGGAAACTGAAAGGCTAATACCACTTCATTCATTTGTCTTGTTTATATTAAAGCTCTGAAAGTCGTATATGTGATTCAGAACTCGACAAGTAGCCGGGAAACGAAAATGATGGATACGTGAGTAGCGGCAGGAGGAGGTAATCGGCTAGAATATAATATAATTATATATGGAAATTATTTATAATGTTAAATTTTCAGGTGAAATTAATCGGTTACAATATAATATAATCATATATGGAATTTATTTATAATGTTAAATTTTCAGGTAAAATGGTTCCTTAATATGATATCAGAGTCTTGTTGATCCAGCGATCACGAGTTCGAATCTCACTATCCCTATTCTATTCGATAAATATTAAGCACAAGGTAATGTGTGTCTATGCAATTTTCAAGTCTAAAGAGCTTTTACTTGAGGGGGTATGTTAGAGAATAATATAGTCATATTTTGAAATTCACTTACAAATTTAAGCTTTTAAGTGAATTTGTGATGTTGATGCATTCAAACGTGCACTCAAAAAATGCCAAGAATCTAGAAACAATTCGAGAGATCGTACTTCATCCAGATTATACATACATGTTAGGGTAAACAAATCTTCTGTTAGGTTTCCATTCCTCGACATTGTGAAAATTAAGCAAATCATATGAAATGCATGTTTTCACTAAACTCGAGATATATTGTACAAGTCATAAATTTTCTGTCATATATGTTTCCATGTTTATAATGGATTTGCACACACGGGAGATCTTTTCTAACCCAAAGCCTGAAGATATTGAATTATGAGCTCAGCATTTCATCTATCTCACATGCAACCAATATGGACTAATCCCTTGGCGGATCTTGAAGGGATAGGGGAAGGCTAAGATCCTTAAATTATTTGACAAGTCAGTGTATAGGATGAAATAAAAGAATTATTTTAAATCAAACACTTTATAAAAATTCTATAATGCACACGCAAAATATTTGTTCAAAAAATTTAATACCAATACACTTGGGAAATAATACCATATTATTGGTCTTCCTTCCTCGAGATTTTTTACCACGATCCACCACTAGACTAATTAATAAGGTGTCATTGGGCTTCAACTCTATGGGGTAACATTGTTCGTTGGCTTCATATCCATCGTCGGATGACTACTTTATCCGAGACTATCCGAGGGTTAACTCCTAAGAAGAAAAGAATGGAATACAGAATGAGAAGAGCCTCCTTGGGTATTGCAGTCTACCTAAGTTGGGAAGAGCGACATAACGCTTTTGATAATTCTTTCACCTCGTTGAGAAGATTTTCAAGATTTCAAGTCTTGTTCTTCATGTTTCACTTCATGAAAAGACCATTTCTCAATAGATGTTGGTGAGTTGTTTGCAGTCTTGGGTTTGGTGGTTGTTGTGACTTTTTGGGTCCACTGATAGATTTCGCTAGTTTACTCGCGAGCTGATGTGTTCTTTTAGTTCTGATTGGAGCATGTTCCCATTTCAGTTGCCTCTTGTTTCTGGTCTCCAGTTTTATTTATCTTTGATCTTAATATACTTACATTTGATCAAAAAAAAAAAAAACACTTGCATACCATAAGTGGGGTCTTGACCTAGCGATTGAAGAGATTTATTTACTTACTATCATCTCACTGTCTTACATGTTCACTGATTTACAAATATTCAATGAATCTAGAATTAATTATGATCGATAAGTTGAATCGCACTCGTTATAAAAAAATAACACTTGCATACAATACGGTACTCAAACGATTAAAAAATGGTTGGCTTAGAGCACAAGAAAAGGGGAAGCGCTTGAAAAAACTATGGAAATCAAAAATAAGAAATAAAATAAACACCTAAAAATTGTGAAACGGTAAACTTGAAACATCGCTAATCATCTTTTATTCACCAATCATTTTCTCGTGAATTTCCTAACCTCCATCTCCATGTGGGACTAATTATATAAGAAAGAGATTCCCTGTAATCATAAGCGTTCATGAAGGGTTGATCCAGGCGTGTTCAAAGTTGCTGGAATGGCGATGCCGGGTTGACACTCTCGTGCATGCCAATGCAATCGATCAATACATGGAGTAGACGTCAGATGCTTGAAATCTAAGCAGGCCTGCTTCTGAATTCACCGGGAGCAGCTCCTCGAAATGGTCAGAAAAATACAGGGCCATACCCCACATGAGGGTGATATGCCCTTCGATCACGGGCCCCAGCATTTAACATCATGTAAATTCCGGGGCTAGATAGATGCGAAAAGAACGATATGAACAGATAGATGACTACAGTACCTGTACTGAAGCACAGTGCATGTCACATCAAAAGAGGAAGAAAAAAACACGTGGCAACTTTTATTTTATGCTTTTAATTTCTTAAGAAATTAATTATAGTTTAAAAAATATCGGTGCTTTTTTATATATAGTTTTGATGGTTTGATATTAAAAAACTTTTTTTTTTCTTACACCGTAATTGTAAATTAGCCTTGACAGGTGCATGTTAAAGAGGTGCACTTTAATGATAAATCTTCTTCTGTGCTCTGACTGAAATTCTTTTCGTAAAAGCTGGCTGCATGTCTGGCGATCTAATAAGTATATAATAGTTTGACTGCTAGAGGCTAGAGCTTCTCTTCACGTATACCTGGCAATGGCGAATGTACGGGTGGCTATATTTTTCAAAGCCAAATGGGGTTCGAACTCTATTACTAGCATTTGAGTTTAGTCGAGTTATCAAACCGAGTGACTCACTGTCGTTAAAAAAATAAAATAAAAAAGTAAGCTGGAAAGGGGAAATAAAAAAAGAATTCTACGTACAAAAGTCCATCTCAGAGAAAGCTCCATCAGCGCGCACACGGAGAATCTGCTTTTAGCCTAAAGTTTTTCTGTGGCAGGAGGGCAACTGTTCATAGATATATGAAAAAACTCAATTTAGAAAAACATAATGATTCAGTTTGGTACTAAATAAAATATATCTAAACAATAACCATTTTATCTAAAAACTTAATTTTGTAAATAAAATTTCATAATATAATTTATATTATTCTCTAACAATAACCACATCAACAAAAAAAAAAAAACTTAGCCCTTAAGGGGCGTTGACTGGATAAAGACTTTTAACTATCACTAGAAATTAGTAATCAGTCCGACGGAGGCTAAATTGAAGTGTGTGGAAGTTTGCGTGATCGAGGCGTGGCCGGGGCTCATCGAGCTATGATAACGTCGGATGAGGAGCAATCATGGCATGAAATTAAAAGGACAGGAATAAATAAATAAAAATAAAAAAAGTTCATACAAATCAAAGAAAAAAGTCCTTGCAGGAGGCTAGGGCTACTTCACTCCGCCCCGGAGGGCTCTCGATGGGGTCCAGCATCTAGAACCAGTGTCTAGTGGGCCCTCACCATCACACTAACCATCATTAATCCCACCCACGCTAATAGCCGAACGATTCGTTCCCAACTTTATTCTGCGGCGACTCGCCATTAATCTGCTTTCTGGTGCTCGACTCGGGCCTGTAAAGTATTTTCAATTTAGAGCTAACTCGGTGTAACCCGGTAGAACTCACAAGTTAATTCGCTACCAAGTCAAGATTCATTTGACTTTTAATAAATTCTTCACCAAAACTTTGTTTTTTTTTTTTTTATAAAAAAAATAACTAGACAGAGTTGGCTAGTAATACAGTCAACATAAAAAATAACTAGATATTTCACAATTTCAAGACTTTCAAAAACCAAAAACATCATAAATATGAAAAATACCTAAAAAAGTTATTTTTATTTATGTATGTCTTACTTGTCAAAACAATATTTTTTTGGATGCGACAAAATTTCACACCGGAAAAATGTATTTTGTGAACTCATATGAACAAGTAAAACCTTGACTCTTTTGGGTTCTTATAGAGGATGCACATCCTAACTCGAACTTAAAATTTGCTGTGTAGATCGCAAGTATTTTACTATGAACATCAAAATAATTTTTTTTTTATAAAATCAAGTCGAGTTTTCATCCGATAGAAGAATTGAAAATGATAACTTTTAACTTATGCATGATGATTTATATTGTTTTACTCACATAAAAAGACCCCAGTTTATTTTTATTAAACATATTAATTTCTAATTTAAAATCATATTTATCCTATACTATTTTTATATAAAAAATTATACTTGAAGGAGACTCGCAATCTCGAACAAAGTTTAAGGGAAGTGGTCTGTAAAAGGTGAGTGTATGGTGATCCAAGCCACGACCTCACCATTTTAATCTCCCGTTGCCTGGCAATTGCCACGTGACCCTCTCACCTACCCACCTGCTCGCACGCTGGGAGGGAAATGGAATGGGATGAAACAGAGAGCGCATCAGGGAGACAAGTGTGCACCTCCGCTGCACTCCCTCCTGCCAGTGGAACCAAACATTCTTGTTCGTCAAAAATCAATCTAGAAATCCTCGCTTCTAGCGCGTAACATACACACACAGAAATTAAATCAACAGCAACGTTTTTAGTCAAGAAATCATAACAAGAATATAAAATAAATTCATTTTCAAACAACTTTAAAGTGAATTTTGATGTTTTTAAAACATAAAATCTAAATCAATTAAATTAAATTAAATATAGATGAAAAATAATAAAAGAAAAGAAAAGGACAGGATAGGATAGGGGAAAAGACAGTGAGGGTCGAGTGTCCTGCGTGAGCAAAATCTCATTTCCAATCAAAATTAAAAAAAAAATAACAACCAATTCCTGTCAACCTCAATTTTGGCAGGGGATCCAAATTCCGAACCTCATGACTTTTGTTTTTTGCTAATCGAATGCCACCTCATCAATTCGAAATTACCTCAATTTTGGAAGTTGAAATCATCTCAACTTCTTGACAAGACCAGAATGAAGAATATCTTAAAAAATAAATCATCTAGGGAGAGGGGTGTTTATGTAAATAAAATGATAAATTAATATGTTTTTTTAATAATAATATTTTTATTTTATGTTTTTTTAAATTGAATTAATTTGAGTTATTTTGTGACATGCATATCTGATATTATGTTGTAAATTGTTTTTAAAATAACACTTATTTCGAAAATGTATTTTACTTTTTTTTAATATTAAGATTATAAAAAAATTGAAAAATTGATTTAAAATCTTTTCAAAACAAATATATTCCTTAAAAACATGAAAAAACAAAACTGTCCATTCCGTTTTGTTTTGGCGTGATTTTCGTCTCGGTTTTAATTCCGGTATGTTCCGGAAATTCCAGCCCTGAACATCTCGGTATCGTTCCGGCCTTAAAATCCTCTTTATTTTGATTAACTTGTGATTTTTTTTCTAATTTTGAAATTATATTTGTTTGACTTTATGTTTATATTGTATAATTTAAAGTTAATTTATCTTAAATTTTAATTATACTTGTTAAGTTAATATTTTTTTTTATATATAATTAATTATATATATAATAAAATCCAAAACGAGACCACAAAACGCTCAAAAACTGGAATGTTTTCGATTAGAAGAATAATTTCAGAAGAAATATCAATTACTATCTTGGATCTCTAAAAGGTGGACCCAGAAAAGGCTCTTCTTATAAGTATAGCTAGAATACAGTGAATGCTGGCAGTGCCAGCTTCCAGAGAACTGAGGAGTGAGGCCCCCTGCTATACTGAACTGTCCCTCCGTGTAATAACTATAAATTCCGACACTTTTGACTCTCATTACAGATTACAAGCGCAACAACGCTTCTCCCCTCTTTCCCTTTATCTCCCTCATTCTCACCCTTTTTCTCCCACTCTAACGACGCATCAATCCACGACTCTCTCTCTCTCTCCATGAACAGATACTGTAATTAACGGCGGAGTTCATGAAGCTGATTGCAATGGAGTTCTCAAGCAAGATAATGAAGGCTCTTCTGCTTTGGATTTCTTTCTTTCAGGCGAGTTTTTTCTTCACATTTTTTTTCCATCGCATGCTGTTTCCTTTTTCTTCTTAGATGTGTCCATTTCGAGATTTTTTTTTAATAATTTGATTGCCCTGCTTTTCCAGTAGAATATACTTGATAAAATTTGATGAAAAAATAAGAAAAAGACTCTAGTTCTTTCGTTTCTTCTTCTCAGTGAAAAATTATAATTATTATAATTTGCTCATAGAATTTACAATTCATTCAAAATTCGATTTTCTCGTTACGTGTCCTCTCACTGCGACTTATAGTGTGTGTATGTGATGACGAACTTCTGTTGAGGCTTTTTGTTGTCGTCTTTTTTGATTCAGTTTCTATAAATTCAAGAAATTGCACTTTTTGATGATTTTTAGTACTGAATTTGGATTTTATGTACGTTCAGGTGTTACTTATTGTATCTACAGTCAGCGGGGAGAGGTCTGATACTCGGTTGCTTCTGTCACGAAATGCAGTTTCTAGGTGAGTGTTTTTTTTTTTCTTGCTTAAAATAAAACGGGCTGGATTTTCCTGGGTTGATGATTTATTTATTTTTGAAATGATTTGCAGGGAGAGACACTCAGAGGAATATTGTGCAATGTATGATATTTGTGGAGCACGTGAAGATGGGAAAGTTTTGAACTGCCCTTTTGGTTCCCCTTCCGTCAAGGTATCTGGATTCTCTCTGTTTTGTTTCTCTCTCTCTTTTTTATTCAAATAAAATTGGATGCGCCCCCCCCTCTGAATATACTTTTTTTTTTGTTTCTCAGCCAGATGACTTGCTTTCACAAAAGATCCAAAGCTTGTGTCCTACAATTACTGGAAATGTTTGTTGTTCAGAAGCTCAGTTCGACACGTTACGGTCACAAGTTCAACAAGTATAGATTTCGTGTTTGGTGTTCGAGAGTAACGATATTTATGTGTGTTTGTATGTGCATGTATTAATTTATGAATGTTTTCCAGGCAATTCCATTTCTGGTTGGCTGTCCAGCATGTTTGAGAAACTTTTTGAATTTGTTCTGTGAGCTTACATGCTCTCCACATCAGAGCACGTTTATCAATGTCACTACCACTGCAAAGGTTTGTAGTCCCTAGTGTATTGGTTGGGTTTCTAGAGATATTTTGTGTTTGTATTATCACGAGCAAGGAAAACTCAAAATCCCTTTTGTGTTGAATCCGCTCTATGTATTAGCTAATGAATCTTTGCAGCTTCATATAACGTACCTTTTAATTCTATCATTCCTCACATAATAAAATGCTCTAAATTTTAAAATGGAAATGTAAAATATTGTGTTTTTGATTGAGCTTATGGTTGTTAGAATTCTTGTGGAAATCGATACATCATTCTAGGTTTCGATGAATGTGATTTTATTTGAAGTTTCTTATTCTCTTTTCAGGTTAAAGGCAATTTGACCGTGAGTGGCATTGATTTTTATGCGTCTGATGCCTTTGGTGAAGCGTTATATGAATCTTGCAAGGATGTTAAGTTTGGGACCATGAACACTCTAGCTCTAAATTTTATTGGTGCTGGTGCTCAAAATTTTACAGGTGATTGTTTACTTTAAAGCTGTAGCCTATGGCTCCTTGCCCCCATCTCTCTGGTCCCCTCTCCCTGCGTCTCTATCTCTCACACATGACGAGTGTGTTGTTGAACAGTTAACATGACATTTCTATTTGTACCCATGATCTTAAGAAACACGTGCTGTGGTTGATGATGATTTTGGGCCTGGAGAGTTTGCTGGAAGGTGGGGTTGAAGCAGAGAAGTGGGGGCTACCTCAGAAGGAATTTCTGTCAGGAGAAAGAAATTCTGATGGACCAGTGTCCATTTTCACCATACCACAATTGACAGACAGCCCTGAAACTCTTGAGGATTATGTGTTCCTAGGAAGTTTTAGAGTCGTAGATTCTTAGGTTTCCTTGACTTATTGCTTTTTTTTTTATGCATGATTTTTCTGTGATTTTGTTGAAGTTATAGTGCTTATCCCATTACTGTTTTTGGCAGAGTGGTATGCATTTATTGGCAGACGAGCCCCGCTTGATGTGCCAGGCTCACCATATGCCATGACATTCAAGCCTACTGCTCCTGAGTCATCTGGAATGAAACCCATGAATGTTTCTACATATTCATGTGGTGATATTTCGCTGGGTTGTTCTTGTGGGGATTGCCCTCAATCTCCTGTTTGTGCCAATACTGCTCTTCCTCCCCATCACGAAGGGGGTTCTTGTGCAGTGAGAATTGGATCTCTCAAGGCGAGTTAACATTCAGTAGATAACTTTTGAACCTATCCTTTTCCGTTGATTTACTTTTTCTAGTTTGGACGCAGAGTAATTTGCTGATGAATACCGTTGGACATGCCTTGATTTTGTTACTTTAAGTACTTATATGTTCCTCTAATTCAGTTTGACTTTGTTACTTCAAGTACTTGTATGTTCCTCTAATTCAGTTTCGCTTTTCATTGTTCAACTCATGCAGGCCAAATGTGTCGACTTTTCTCTAACAATCCTTTATATTATATTGATTTCCATGTTTTTGGGATGGGGTTTGTTTCATCGAAAAAGAAAAGGGAACCAAACGTCTAGAATGAATCCACTGTCGGATATCAAGGACAGTGGCGAAGTTATCAGGAAGAAAGATGAGAACCTTCCTGCTCAGGTGCCTCCATTTTCCTACCTATTCTTATTGAGTGGATTTTATAGGGGTTTTCTTTGCCTTATCGATTCCTTAATTCACTGGCCAATTCCTTGCAACTGAATTCTTTTAACTACTAATTTCCAGATGGTTGAAGATTCTCCTCAAACTGGAAGCAGGGTACAACTTTCAATTGTGCAAGGGTATATGTCAAAGTTCTACAGGTTCGCTGTCTATGCCTTTGACGTTATCAGTGTAGCTGAACTATTTTTTACCCTTTTAGTTTGTTTCTATTTCAGGAGATATGGAACATGGGTTGCTAGAAATCCAATACTTGTGTTGAGCTTGTCATTGGCTGTAATTCTTCTACTTTGTGTAGGCCTCATCCGTTTCAAGGTGGAGACACGGCCTGAGAAGGTAGAATTTAAGATACAGATTGCTTCTTTCATCTTTTATGCTTAAGTCCTAAAGAAGGGTGTGTTTTAATTGTTTAACCATTCTACAGTCTTCACTGCTAACATATTTGGGCCCAACAAGGTCTTGATGCTGGAACTAACTAAATTGACGATTATTTATGGACATAATTAGAGAGTTTCAATGAACCTATTGAAATGCATACGATATACTAATATGTATTTGGAAGTGACAAATTTGGGGCCAATATTCTTCTTCGGGAGTTCGGCCATTATTTCCTGGAGAAGTCGTTAAAGTATATATTGTTGCTCGTTTGACCGGGCTTTAAGTTATGGGCAATCAGTCTATAATCTAGTATTCGTTACTATACTCTCATTAGAGCTACCTTTATCCTTAAGTCAGTCAAATGCTAATATTTGTACCTTTTCAGTTATGGGTAGGGCCCGGGAGTAAAGCTGCTGAAGAGAAACGTTTTTTTGACACTCACCTAGCTCCTTTCTACAGAATTGAACAGGTTTAGCAGTATTCTACAAATGCCCTTTCCTTTTCTTCCTATCAATTTTCCTTCTGTGCTTTTATTTTAATGTTCGCACATATACTCTACTAGATGCTGGTTCTAGAGACTAAAAATAAGCCGGAAGGTCTCGGAAAGGCTTGGATCCTGTTTCCTGTTTGTTGTCATTGTTAGTAGAAGCATTTCTCCTTTTCTTTCCTGTATATAGCACCAGTTTCTTGCTATGCCCTTCCTTATCATAACAAATGTTTTCCTTGAAAATGGCTGCAAGAAGTTGACAACACCTGTCATTATCACCAGTAAATGCTGTGTTTGTCATGATAATTTGCATTCACGTGTATTGTCATACCTGCAGGATGTGATAGTTGCCTTATTTATTTATTTCTTAATGTTTGAGCACAGAGACCACTATGCAGTATTCTGATTGCTTTGTGATATGTGATTTTTTATGATAAAAAATTAACTGCATGCCATTTTGTTTGCTTGATTTGGATTAGTTAGTTGCAAGATTTTTATTCCTCTTCTAATTCTGGAAACAACTACTGGTGACATGTTTTCCAGCTAATTCTAGCGACTGTTCCAGATGCTGGGGCACAGAAATTGCCAAGTATTGTGACCGAAGACAACATCAAATTACTTTTTGAAATACAAAAAAAGGTATTCATTATTTCATTTTGTCTGGTGTCACTCACTTTCTGGAAATTTTGGGTGACAGATTTTTGCATGCCAGGAACATCGATTGAATTTACATTTGCTGTTTTATTAAATTATTTTTCCGTTCGTATTGGAGAAGGATGATCTGAAATTTCTTAGGTTAATAGTGTTCAGCTTTGACAGGTTGATGGAATCCGCGCAAATTACTCTGGATCAATGGTATCTCTGACTGATATTTGCATGAAGCCACTGGACAAAGATTGTGCCACTCAAAGTGTACTGCAGGTTGGCTTTTTTATTTCCCTGTTAATTTTTTTTTGTATGCAATGAAATGCTTAAAAATATGTAAAAACGAACTTGTTCCTTTCTTAGTGGTAACAATATCAATAGGAATATAGTCGTTCCGTAAAGGCTTGTCACTGTTTCCAATAACGGAAGATGGACCTAGAGGTACTTATTTTGATTTTGATTCATCACTAATATTTCTCTCCACTCCCCCCCCTTCCCTAGTACTTCCAAATGGAGCCTCAAAATCTTGAAAATTATGGAGGAGTTGAGCATGTGAATTACTGTCTCCAGGTATATCCTTTTAGTCTCAGGTTCCATGTTCTTGGAAGCTCGAAGACAATTATCTAAAAAATCATGTCTTCCTCTCCACCCCTTCCCCCAGCTCCGATAATTCTCTTCCTGATTATTAAGATGATACCATGTTATTTCAGCATTATACCTCTGCAGACACTTGTAGGAGTGCCTTCAAAGCTCCCCTCGATCCAAGCACTTCCTTGGGAGGTTTCTCAGGGAATAATTATTTGGAGGTATTTGTTTCCTTTCCTTGTATATAGACAATTGGATCAGAAGTCTATAATAATCCTCCGACTACTTCTCTGGGACAGGCATCCGCATTTATTGTAACGTATCCAGTAAACAATGTGATTGATAAAGAGGGGAATGAAACTGATAAGGCTGTTGCTTGGGAGAAGGCTTTTATTCAGTTAGTGAAGGTTTGTTCTTTGTTTCAGTCCAGTGATTGTGTATATGGTGGCTGGAAACATACATGTATCTTCATTTTCTTCATTAAAATGTTTACAGAATTGTGTCTCATGGTTATTAAAATTTGTTGACACGAACAATTAGAAGAGAGAAATAAGATAACACTAAAGGATCTGAGCTGCTTGTGCATTAGACCACCCTCCGTAGAAGCCAGAATCCTTTTGTTAAGAGTACAAATCTGATCCTTTTCATTTCATGAAGGTAATGAACCGAAGCGCAAACAGGTATGATTGAAAGATGATACAATTCAGTAGAAACAAAACAAAAAGACTTCAGATAGCATAAATGAGTGAGATGATATTAGACATCTGATACAAACTGCAAGTGTCATTCTGGTAATATTGGATCTGCTGCAAAGGGCAAGTGCCATAGTGAATAGTTAGACCATTTAATAGCATATATCTGTATCATCATTTCATTGCTTCATTTTATCTAAATCATCTCATGTGTTTTATGTGACAGAATGAATTATTGCCAATGGTGCAGTCGAAGAACCTCACCCTTTCTTTTTCATCGGAAAGCTCCATTGAGGAGGAATTAAAAAGGGAAAGTACTGCAGATGTCATTACTATTTTGGTGAGCTCTTTTATGTGGCAGAGAAAAAAATATTTCCATTTCTAGGTTTTAGATAAGGTATTGTTTAGGGCAATGATAAATGCCGAGGGCTTGCAAACAAGTTGTTGTATGTTACTTGTGTAGCTAACTTTTGGTGCCTTTTCCATTTCAGATCAGCTATCTTGTGATGTTTGCCTACATTTCTCTTACTCTGGGTGACACACCTCATTTATCTTCATTTTACATTTCATCCAAGGTATATTCTTTTTTACATGGCTTGAACTTTACGCTCTCCCTGTGTGAAACCCGTGTTCTATCACATAGTATTTTATTGTATTTCTGTGAATGCGAGGTTTTCTGTATGAAATATTTATATTTTCTTAAACTTTTCCCTTTCCTTCATTCAGTTTATATGATTGGTTGACTTCCAGGTGCTGCTTGGTCTCTCTGGAGTTATGCTTGTCATGCTCTCTGTTCTTGGATCCGTAGGATTTTTTAGTGCCATTGGAGTAAAGTCTACATTGATAATCATGGAAGTCATTCCTTTTCTTGTATTAGCTGTAAGTTTCTTTGTTCTACATTTAGACTCCATGTGGTATTATCATTTTGCCTACATTGATCGTGAGCCTGTGATTTTAATGGGTTACTCCAATTCTCACTAGCTGTTGTGCATCTTGACTACCTATATATTTTTATTAGCTAAGCAAAAGGTTCACAGATAAAAAGCAACTAGTTGCCATCCCTCCAGCTTTATCAACTGCTGCATTTGACTTGAGTTAACAAGAGGTGGAGTTTGCACAAAACGTTTAGGGTTATTAGAAGAGTAAAGATAAATGACACGAAAGAGTATTACTCTAAAGTGACACGTACATGCAACAACAAGTATATAGTCATTCGCTGCATAAATCTATCCGTCTCTTTTGCTTAAGGTTTTTGTGAGGGTTAGTGTAACTGTTTGGAGAATTCTCCAAACATTCATGCAAAGAACCTTTCTTGTATAATGACTGACCATTACACTCGTCTATAGACTCATAGTATCTGAAATCTAAATATTATAATCTTTTATTTCAAAATAATCTTTAAACTGAACGGTAGATATTATATTGTTCAACCTTCTCTTTAATCTAGGATTTTTACTTCTTCCTCTTTTTTTTTTTTTAATTTCAAAGATGATTTTGTCTTCTTTTTTTTTGGATAAAGTTGTGTTGTAGCTTATGATTAACTGAACTTCTCTGTCATATCAGGTTGGGGTGGATAACATGTGCATATTGGTGCATGCTGTTAAGCGGCAACCATTGGAGTTGCCACTAGAAGGACGGATAAGCAATGCTCTTGTCGAAGTTGGACCATCCATCACACTTGCTAGTCTATCTGAGGTTTTAGCATTTGCAGCTGGAAGTTTCATTCCTATGCCAGCATGCCGTGTGTTCTCTATGTTTGCTGGTCGGATATTTTAATCCTTTTTCTTCACGGCAAATTATTTCTATTCCACTTTTCTTTTCAAAATCATTACACTATTTTATGCCATGCCTCTTTTGCAGCACTCGCTGTTCTTTTGGACTTCCTTCTGCAAGTTACAGCTTTTGTAGCTTTGATAGTTTTTGATTTTTTGCGAGCGGAGGATAAGAGAGTTGATTGCATTCCGTGTATGAAAATTTCATCATCACATGCAGACACTCCTAAAGGTATTTGTTAAGAGGTTATTTATAAGTCATATTTATATAATGCATTGCCTCATTTTCCACATGGTTTTATTATCGGCGTCATTTTATTCCTTACTGTAAACTCAAAATGGTTTTTGATTGAAAATGCAATGTGAATGATTAGGAATTAGTGGGAGAAGACCTGGATTGCTGGCTCGTTATATGAAGGTACCAACTTGATTTTATGAAATGTCCATCGAAGATATATCTTTTCAAATGCTAGTTTAAAATTAGGTGCTTATTTTCTTATTGAAGAATGGGTGTAGCTGCTGAGCATGAATAACTAATCAATTTGACATTCTTGTCTTGTAGGAGATCCATGCACCTATACTCAGTCTTTGGGGAGTTAAGATAGCAGTCATTTCCATCTTTGCTGCTTTCACATTGGCCTGCATAGTGAGATGCTCGAGAATACTCTCTCATATCCCTATTTTCTCTAGGTGCCTCTGAGGTGTCATACTTTAACTTGTCATATTTATGGACCATGTAGGCATTAACCACTCGAGTTGAATCTGGTTTGGAACAACAAATTGTTCTTCCTCAGGACTCGTATCTTCAGGTTCAATTTCTTTATAGTGCCTTATAACTTGCTACATACATCTGATATGGTGCTCTATTGTTGTCTGGCGAGTTAAACAAATGATATCATTTTGATTCATGCAGGGTTATTTTAATAATGTTTCAGAGCATCTCAGAATTGGCCCACCACTATATTTTGTAGTTAAGAACTACAATTATAGGTAATTCCATCGTTTTTTTTTTTGGCATAATTTTCCTTTCCTTGCTTTGATCTTCAAATTGATGATACTGCACCCACAGCTCAGAATCAAGTCATACAAATCAGTTGTGCTCCATCAGCCAATGCGGTTCAAAATCTCTTTTAAATGAGGTGAATCTTTATTCTTTTTTTCTGATCCAATGATCATAACTCTGTTATTTACTCCTCATGGGCTCTAATTGTTGGCATGGTTGTATTTCCTCTGACAAGAATCTTTTGTCTTCATGCTTCTGTAGATTGCAAGAGCATCGTTAACACCAGAATCTAGCTATATAGCTATGCCAGCTGCTTCATGGCTTGATGATTTTCTTGTATGGATATCTCCAGAAGCTTTTGGTTGCTGTAGGAAGTTCACAAATGGGAGTTATTGCCCCCCTGATGATCAGGTCGTTTTATAATCTTTCACAAAAGCTGGCTTTAATTCTGGCATGAAAAATTGAGCATATTTTTGCCTACTACGATAGTCACGTGGCTGCCACTTCCTATGCAGTTCATATGGGCATTAAATTCTCTTATGGATTTTGTTGTGAAAAAACATAAGATGTGTATTTAATTCCAAATATCTACTTTTACTGTGTAATATTTTTTATATGTAATGGCTTAAAATCCCAACAGGGGCTTGCAATTGGCCTGGTAATAGCACCTCTGGTGTTCAATACGAGGCCAATTGCAAGCCCCTGTTGCTGATTATTGCAATTGATTGTGTGGTGTGACCATGGTAATTATGGGGATTTTGCGATGAAAATGTAACTTTCATTTTATGCTCTTCTTCCTATAGCTTCTCATTGATGCCGTTATTTATTCTCATTACATGCCACTGAATAATGCTGAAGCTGATTCTTTTTCCTTGTGTCGCCCAGTTTCCCTGTTGTTCATCTGATACAGGTTCATGTGGTCTTGGTGGGGTATGCAAAGATTGCACTACGGTAATCTACTTCCTGTTCTTCTTGAAATTTTATTAGACAATTTTATGCCTATTTACCTTTGAAATGATTTGTGTTTGACTGTCAGTTATCAAGAAAGCAGCATCTATCATGTGTCATTTATAGCAGGATCAACTACTAACAACTCTTGTAATTTTTCAGTGCTTCCGTCACTCCGATTTGAATAATGATCGTCCATCTACATCACAATTCAAGGAGAAACTCCCATTATTCCTCAATGCTTTGCCCTCTGCTGATTGTGCCAAAGGTGGCCATGGTGCTTACACTAGCAGTATAGATCTGCAAGGTTTGCTGAGTTGGAAATTTGCTCTTTCAATCCAGTTCAATAAATTTAGGGAAAGTTGAAAACACATGCATGCATTAAAATAGTTCCTCTGCATCCCCCCCTCTCCTTATCAGGCTACGAGAATGGTGTTATTCAAGCATCATCCTTCCGCACATATCACACGCCTCTTAACAAGCAGGTAGGTAGTGATTTCTAATGGTAAAATCTGCTCAATGTGATATGTTTCTTGTGCCTATGTAAAGACCTTAAAGTTTTCTGCAACTCATTTTAGATTGACTATGTCAATTCCATGAGGGCTGCTCGAGAGTTCAGTTCAAGGGTTTCTGATTCTTTGAAGGTAAAAAATCAAAGATAGTGAATACCACATAGTTTGACCGTTGATATCTTTTTTAAATAAATTATCCTTGTTTGATTTTTTGTCTTGTTTTTTCCTTTTTGTTGCTTCTTTTGTATGATACTAGCTCTGTGCTCATTGAAAGACTTTTTTTTTATGAATTTATCTCTGTTTTTTTTTCAGAATACTTGTCTCATAGTTGGCAGAAGGCTTGTAAGCCTGTCTCTTAAATGATATCTGTTTTCTGGTGCAGATGGAGATCTTCCCATACTCTGTATTTTATATGTTTTTTGAACAATACCTTGATATATGGAGGACCGCATTGATCAACCTTGCTATAGCTATTGGTTAGTAACCTTTAGAAATCCTTAAACTGGCAAGTTCTTTTTTTGTGAGGAGTTCATGGATTGCATGCATGCTTGGGTTTTTACCTCACTGTCTTGCATTCTCGATGATAACCTGTCTTCTCTTTATTTCACAAATTACTTTTTTTCGCTGAGGAGCTAAGCATCTGTTTATTATTCTTCTATACTTTAATTCAACAAAAATTCAGGCCTTTCAAGACTGAAGAGATTGTTTTGTCAGATTTCGCATTGCCTATGCATATATCATCAATCATTAAATGTACTGCACAGTGGTTTGATGATAATGACCCGGAGATCTGAAACAAAAAATGTAGTGTGGGGGCTGTCTGAGCAAAACATTTACTGATGCAAATTTACACCTTAAACCTTTATTGTTAATTGGTTTTTAACAAATACAGATGAATTATTTGGTTTAGTATAACTGTTAGTCATTTCCTCTTCTATAAAGCCTCAATTGATTGGTTTCATTTGGTGATTTACCAGGAGCTGTATTTGTTGTTTGCTTGGTCATCACATGCAGGTCAGTGTTCTATTTACCCATATTCACCTTTTCATTGACAGAAAAAAAAATCGGTTCTTCTTTCCAAATGAACTGCTTAATTGAAGAATGACTCTGATTGTTTTGTTTCTTAACTTTCTTTAAAATGTAGTTTATGGAGTTCTGCGATCATTTTGCTGGTGTTGGCAATGATTATCGTGGATCTCATGGTAACTCTGCTTCCTTTATCATTATATGTATTTTCATTATATTTGTAATAATTAACTCGTTATCTCCAATTATAACAAGAGATCAAATTCCGCAGGGTGTGATGGCAATTCTGAATATTCAACTGAATGCAGTCTCTGTTGTCAACCTTGTCATGTCAGTGGGCATTGGTGTTGAGTTCTGTGTACATATAACACATGCTTTCTCGGTTAGCATCGCATCATTCTCCACATTTTATCTGTATCCTTCAAATTCATCCTTTCATTTCATTCAGCTAAAAGAAAAATAGATGGAATCTGCATCTGGTTATTTTGGCTTGGTAGTTAACATGTGATATAGAGCCCATTATATATTGCATCTGATATTTAATTCACTAATAGCTAATTAATAATGCAATCCCTTCTGAATTTGGAAACTTCATGCTTTCAGCTCTAAGGTTCTTATCGATGCTCTGTTTACCTTTTCCTTTTGGCTGCATGCTCTCACTCATTTCTTCAACAGGTGAGTTGTGGTGATAGGGACCAGCGAGTAAGGGATGCTTTGGGTACAATGGGAGCTTCTGTCTTCAGGTTTCTTTTTTCCCTCTGGCTCATATTATACTCTGTTAATACTTACAAATTAGCCATAATGTAACTACAGGCCGAAGCACATCTTGAATTGTTATTTTCTGGTTTAAACGCACAGATTATAGGGTCTTTTGATTGCAACTTCCCTTTCTGTTAGTTTTTGTCCATCTTAATCATTAAATATCACTTGCAGGTCACATGTTTCCCTAAAAAATCATCAGAAGAGAAAAAATAAAAAATCCAAGCCGGGCTGATTTATGATAATTTTATTATATTGTTGAAGATCATAACATGCGCCACTAGCATATCTTAATGCTCCAAGAGATACGCATAAAAGAACTAAATTTTAAAAGTAGAAAGGAAAGAAACGGAAAAATTATAATGTCTTTTGCACCCCATTAATGCATAGATCATTACAAACATGATTCTTAACTCAAATCACCTACACTTATTTTAATGTGGAGTTCTGTATTAATCACAACCATCTGATTGAAAAAGGGTCTCTGCCATGTAATTTTGCAGTGGCATCACATTAACAAAACTAGTTGGCGTGATTGTTCTTTGCTTCTCAAGGACGGAAGTTTTTGTGGTTCGTGTTCCTCCACTCAAAAACCCATCACATGAGCCAGTATTCTCCTGTTTGCTAATCATCCCCCTCTCGTGTTCTGCAGGTTTATTACTTCCAAATGTACCTCGCACTGGTCCTTCTTGGTTTCTTGCATGGGCTGGTGTTCTTACCGGTGAGTTTATCGAGCTTCCTCTATCAATCATAAAACAGATAGCAAGAAAAATGTACCTAGATCGAAGATGGACAAATAAATCAATCAATAAAAAGTTGTCTCATCTCTTAGGAACCAAACGTCGGGGAAAGCTGAGGTTTTCTATATTGCCTGGTCTGTAGATTTTAATCTCGCATTCTTACAGAACAGATAAGAGAACGCTTTCTTCCCCTGGAACAACTTTTTTGCAGGTTGTTTTGAGCATGTTCGGTCCACCTTCAAGATTCAAACTTGTCGAGAAGCAAGAAGACCGGCCATCCGTTTCCCTGAGGCCCTGAGAAGCTGTAATGCTGTGTCATACTTCTTTCTGTAGATTAACCACTATCCCTCTTCTTCTTCTTTTTTTCTTCGAGATACTACTAAAGTTTAATATATATAGTTAGTGAAGCAAAATTGCTCAAAATGGGTCCTGGAATGTGTAAAGTACAGAGTGTTTTTCCAAGAAGAAAATGGTTGGGCTGCAAGGTTGTCTATTTTCTTTTGATGCACTCGTAGTCTTGGCTGTTGATTCCAATCGATTGTACCTCATTTCCTTGTTAAACGAAATTAATACAAAAAATAGAATCCCCCCTCTGTCCGTCCGTTATCTTTAAAATTAGTAAAATTATAATTATTTCGGATTTTTATAAAATATTTATGTCCTAACTTGAATTCATTCGAAACAAATAAATTTCATGATTTAGAGCTGGTTTGATTTGCTTATTTTGAACATTGACCTCGTTTTAAATTTAGATTACCATTCAAATATAAGTGTGTGTGTGTTTGGAATTGTATAATGTTTTTTTTATATTATATTAAAACTATAGAAAAAATCAATTGTATATTTTTTAAAACTTAAAATATTTTAAAAAACACATAAGATTGTGCCACACACATATTCTAGGTGAGAGAAACTAACTATATCCACTGAATAAATAAATAAAATAAATTCTTTGATTAGAACGATTTAAACATTTATGATATTTTGATACTTTAAAATTTATGATTATATTTTGATATTTTAAGTTTATATTTAGATCTTCAATTCAACAAAATGTCAACAAGATACTATAACACGGATTTAAAAAAAATATTTTGAACATTTTAAAATAAAGTTGAGCAATTATTTTTCTTAAAAAAAGAAAATAGATTGGAATAGAAGTTTGGAAAGTGGGCTCCTTTTTCCAACCTCTCTAGTAAGGTCAAATTAATTGAAATCATAATTAAAGACAAAATATGATAAACTGAAAACTGTAAAGTAGCGTCAGAGATGATTTTTAATTTTTTTTTGTTTTTTATATTTTAATATTAACCCATTAAAACAATACAAAAACATAAATAATATTAATTTAAAAAGAAAAATTCAAAAACACTTTATGACACGAAAACAAAAACAATTAAGGTAAAGTGGAATTGACCTCCCCCAAACTCCAATTTTTCCCTTGACCTCACCTAACATTAGCCACGGCTAGTCGTGTGGCACTAGCCTTTTGCCAAGTCTTGTACAGATTACAGATTAATCTAGCAAAAGACTCCAATGAATAACAGTTAAGCAAGTCCATCAACTTCTCCTACAAAAGCTACCGAGTAATGCATGAGTTATCTTCTAAAAGGATTCCAAAAATTCCAACCCTATAATGTCATCACATAGCTTCTCTTCTATACATATCACGACAGTGGACTTTGTATTCCCTGTTCGTGGAATCATTCTGATTGTTTCCAGCAACCTGACTATCTATAATGCTCGAGTTTCATGCCCGCCGGAAGACTTTAGCGTCGAGCTCCAATGCTGAACCCAGTGGAGAATTGGAGAGACCAAGACTACCTCCTATTCTACAAAGACCGCCCTGATGGATGAGGAGAAACTTCAAGCAGGAGTTTAATTGTCTGGTTATCACCTGAACCGCATACATCAATACACTCCTCAAAATCATCATCACATGTTAATAAGACCCACTCAGAATCATCATCCAAGTACTTCAGATCATATCTATGAATGTCATCTAAATTAAACCGTCTTATGATCTCTTGCAATAAATCTTTAAATAGCCATTTGTTTGGAATGCGGAGCCGGATTTTCTCATTTCTAAACGAGACTTTCACCCTGTGACCGTCCATCTCTTGAGATAATCGGCTACTATCTTTAGGTACAGGCGGGCGGTTCCCCGGTTCTGAAAGAGTTGTATGACTCTGGGATCTCAGCATTAGCTTCTGTTCTTCTAGAATGGATGCATGCAGCTCTGCATTGCTTCTGACCTTCAGAACACCACTGCCCAAGTTTTCTCCAAGCCTGGGGTGTTCACTAGCAGCAGCAGTGATTGCTGAAGGATGTTGCTGTGTTGTACTGGAATAGCTATGGCTTGAACTGGAACTAGGACTACATGAGGGTGAAGGTGATTTTGGTGCAGCAACCTGGGACCTGAAAGTTCCTCCCTCAATCTGCATGCCTGATGGATTGCTTGGATTTAAAGTTGACAGTGGGCTATTTCTTGATGAATTTGGTGAGGCGAGCTCTGGGAAATTTTTATAAAAGGAACGAATCTGAACAGAGGCAGGGGCACCTTCGACTGAGTCAATAACGCGTTGGAGTTTCTGTAAGGAATGACCAACCTTCTTGATTTTTCGGGAAGGCCAGCGGGTAATTCCATGTTGCCTGCATATTCTTTTCAACGTTGTAGGGCAAACTGAAATTTGTGGAAAAAGCAGACAAGAGGCCAAAACAAAGACGACAATTAGAATTGAAGAATAGCTTTGTTCATGTTGTTGCAGCGAACTTATGAGCTACAGGGTAATGAGAACTGTTGACCATCAGTACTTTAACGTGAGCTAACTTGTTCCTGAGTATTGTCATACAATACAACACTGCAAATGAAGGGTAGACACATGCCAATTACGTTGTGGCACACTGGCCACCCAAAACATGAATTATAACAAACATTCACTATAATAATAATAGACAAAAAAACACTATAATGGAATAAAGCTTACCACCAATACTCTTTGCTGCGTCCTTTAAGCTGCCAGCGAAATATTGCTGAAGAGCTTGCAAGGTGATTGTTTTCTCTGATTTGGCGCGCCTTTTTTCTCTCGGTTTAGTCCTGCAGACACTTGAAAAGCTACCTTCAGCAGAAGTAGAATTTCTGCCATGTTTAGTACTCCCTTTTAGGTTATAACCTTCTTGATTGTGCCTGAACTCAATGGATTCTTCACATGACATTACCTTTTCTTTGTCTTTTTCAGATAAAGACATGTTACTTCCACTTTGTTGGACCTTCGGGAGGCAGGCAGTCCAGGGTGAATTATCTCTAGCATTCCTTTCTGAATAAGACTCTTCAACTGTTGATGTCTCTTCTTCACTAGATCTACCACCTGAATGTACTAGGACTTCATTAACTGGCAAATCAGTTTCCTCCTCTAGTTCCTTGACTGTTACTACCCGTAAAGTCTGGCAAACACGCTGTATAATGTTGGACAGTGAAGCGAGCATCGTCTTCTGCTCTTGAGGATCCCTGCAATCCACAGGCAGGAAGAACTCCAGGACAAAGTCTGTTGTACCAGTGTACATGCTTCGCAAGCGGATGGCAACAGCAGCACAGAGTCCAAAAATCCTTGCAAGGTGAGAAAGAGGATACTCAGTTTTCCCATATAAAGTTACATCGCCCGAGAAGCAGGGTTGGTTAGTCATAAAGGCTTCCCCGACAAATCCTTGACCTTTTAGCAGGTGATGCTCTGAGCAAGCCTCTAGAAAACCCTGGAAAGCAGGATCACCGACACAGCAAGCATCATCCACAGTAGAAACACAATGATAGTAGTTCTCATTTGAATGCCAGCATCCTCCCTTGCCTTGTTGTATACACGAGACCCAAGTCTGAGCTAAGGGCAATCTATGTGTCTCACAGGCAGCTCTCAGAACCTTTTGAATATCAGGTAATGCTGCTTGGTAAGACACATCACAGGCCTGGAAAAGGAAAAATAGTGTCACCATGATCTAAAAAATAACATAAGAAATTTAAGAGTATCAACTTTCTTCTGCTACTTTTCTTGTTTCACCTTTAGATTCTGGATGCTTGGAACTTCAGTACACCTAAGATCAACAGCCTGCAAGTAAAAAAAAAATGCTATAAAAAACAAGTTTAAATGAACTGCCATCATACATCTGAATTCAGACATTGCATATTGTTTGAACAAAAGGCTCTATCTGAAGTGAACCGGTGAGCAATTGTTGTTTATAAATTGGAAACAAATCAATCACCGGATATCAAAAGCATACTTGGTTACTATCACATGATAGAAAAGAATGAGACAATTGAGATGGAAGGGACGTGTCTCTCGTGTACAGAAATTCACTCCAGAACTATCCCACAATTATTTTATGTTTGCCTGTCTGTCTCTTCAGCTAAACACGTTCTTTTTCTATTTTGGGACATTAATCAAATGCAGCCCTAGATTTCAACATTTATTTCCCCTTCAAGGGCAATGCTTCACATTTTTTGGCAGAGCAAAACAAAGTATCAAGACCAGAACAAAGATGTATCTTTTGAGAATTCTTTTTCAATGAGCTTCAAATTATGTGCCTGTATGTGCAGAGATGCAGAACATATCGAGGCCAGATACTACTAGTCATTGGACATCCAGATTTTAGATAGTTTCATGAATTGAAATGTGAGGACTTTCACCAGTCATTTTAACCTCCATGCGGTTGTTAGCTTGTGAATACTCCTCAATGAGTTGCTTTTCAGCGCTGCAAAACTGAACTTGTAAACTGAGATGAAGAGAAGCGTTTTGAAAATGAAAAACAAACCTCAAGAGCCTTGCAAACACTTTCGAGCTCGGGAAGGTAATTGATCTTTTGTGTAGTGGTCACCACCTCAACAACTCCCAAGCAAGTCTTGCTACCTTGTTCGAAAACAGGAAGGGCAAGAGTTCCACGTACATCGTACAGCTGAGCATGATTCACTCGTGCGTATTCATCATTTCTAAAGAATCGAACATCAGGAGTCCACTCAGGAACCTTACCCAAGAAAACCCGACCAGGCATGCCAACCGAGTCCTTGGAATCCTCCTCGGCAGAAAACTGGTATTTAACTGATATGTCTCTGTAACTTGCCAATCTCTCACAGCTGGGATCGAGTGCAAAAGGTTGATCATGAGTTGTAAGAACACGCCTGCCTCCTCTATTAACAGGGACCCATATTTGTATAAGAGCATCTTTATTTTTCGTTAAATCTTTAATGCACTCCACTGCCATAATTAATCTCCTCTTTACAGTAGTTCCAGGACTTGGATTCGGAGCAGGTCCTATCCACCATCGTCTTCCTAATTCAGAACCTTCGGTTGAATTGTATTCCCATCCAGCTTTCGAAACCGCAATCTCACCAACAGGACTTCTGGATTGGATATCACTCAAAGGAGAATTCCCTGGCAACGATGGTACACGGTTGGCTTCTTGACTGCCCTTTTGGGACAGACTAGACGCTGGGTTACCATTTTTGATCTCTGGAGAGGGCCACATAAATGAAGTGTCAAAAAAGGCAGCAGAGTTCGACAGATTAGGATTAAGAATCTCAGATCCATCTGCTGTTTCCAACCAGCAACCATCTAACAACAATTCATCCATGTAGTCGAAGTCCATAGCTGAATTAACCGCTGCACCCAGCACCATACCTGGTGATAAAACACCATCTTCCATCATAGCCACAAATAAAAGATAAAAAAAACGACACCTTTCTCACTTTTAATTCTAGATCCTAAATCTAACCACAAGAGATAGAAGAAATTAAAAGTAGTAATAATACCCAGAACACTATTTCACAATATCAAACTGATTCACTAATCACCTTACAAAAATAACGGAAACAAAGGAATCACTGCTCACTCACTATCCAAGATTCTTGAAGATACGATACCCTCAGAGGGCACTTTCCTTTTCATTGTACGCTCTTCAATGTAAGTGAAGCAAGAAACAAGCATTCAGAAAAGCCTGTACCTCACTAAATCACCTCCACAAGAAAAAAGAAAAACAGCCCTTTACTTTCGTTCTCACAGAAATTATCTGAGTCAATTTAGACTCTTTATGGTGATTCCTGTAATTATGAGTGATCCCATGTCATCAAAGTCGTCATTTTTTCTATGGGCCCCTGAGATTATTGCTGTAGAACAGCAAGTCAACTTGTTTAATGTCCAAATAATCAAACTAGATGAAATACAGAGAACCAGAACCAAGAACCGATCTCTAGCTCATCTTCAACTTGAAGCTGCTGTGTTTTTTTTAGTAAAAAAGGGAATTAAAAAAGGGTGGCAGAAGTGGAATCTGATATGTTCAAAGTTGCTAAAATGGGAAGTGGGCGTGTGCCACTTCTGAAGTTCTGATAATTAAATAATTAAATATAATTAATTATGGATGCATTAATGAGGGAACTACGGGTGGTGCACGTCCATGGCTGCCAGTGGGGACTGAGGCGCCGTTTGATAATTGCCTTCCAAACGGCGTTTTAATTCTTTAAAAAAAACAATTATTATTATTTTTATAAATTATTTTAATGTTAAAATAATTTTTAAAATAAAATATATTAATTTAATATATTTCTAAATAAAAACTAAAAAGTCATCTCACATCAGAATATCATGGAGTAAGAGCTGTTTGTGTTTTAATCGAACAATATTTTATTTTGAGTTTTTTTAACAATAATAATAAAAATAAATCATTCAAGTGACTAGATGATTATTTTGGTGATAAAAGAAAAAACGTTTTAATTTATAAATATTTGACTAATCAAACTCAATTATGTTATAAACTGTATTACTTTTTTTTAATTCTTTATTTAAAGTTAGAAAGTTATGTTTTCTATATATAAAACATTTTATGTATTATTTGGAGAAGAAAAACAATCATAAGGATCAAAACTTTTTAGAATATATAAGTGTTTTCTATGTAATTGTTTCAATAGCTTATGACCATAACCTGTGTCAATTCTTCGTATTGATTTCACACATAATCTAAAAACCATGATTGAGAGATTATAGCATCTTCTAATCTTATTATTACTATTATTATTATTCTGCTCTAATGTTTATAAGGATACGAGACTTTATTCACAGACCACGATAACCACATTGCTTTTGCTAGTACTGATAAGGACCGCTCCTTTTAATTAAAAAAACAAAAAACAAACATATCACGACCACTAGTTAATTAATTAACATTATAATAACGGCGTCTAGTCTCTTCGTTGTTCTGGCTTCACCAAACCATCTACCCTTCCCTTTGTTTTTTTTTTAAATTTAAAATTTAATGTAGTTGAAAATAATAACTTTATAAATTTGTTTATATAAATATATTAGAACTATTGAGATTTTTTAAAATAAAATAAAAAACATTGTATAAAATAGAAGCTATACCACATAAAAATCTGGCTGTCCTACATCACTTATAAAAAAGAAGCTGGAAATATAGAAACAATTCTAGAAATTAAGAACATTGAAACTATGATTGAATTTGTTTTTGAAATATTTTATGTTTAAAATATATCAAAATGATATTTTTTATTTTTAAAAATTTATTTTTGACATTAGTATATAAAAATAATAATAATTTTTTTAATTTAAAATAAAAAATAAAAAATAATATTTTTTTTTGAAATGACAAACACCTCTATATCATCCAAATTTAACCCTAGTTTCAAAATAAAGGATTGCCGAATCAATTCAAGCCGTGCCGCATTTGATAACTACGGTGAAGAGATACAAATTATCTCCGGATGCAAAGCGTAGCCTATTTCCTTGGCTCTGGGGTGCAGCAGCCCATGATTGTAGACTCTCTATGTTAAACGTGGCTCCAGGACCCAGCTCGTGCACCTTTTTCGGCGTTCTACATGGACCACCACACCACTGATGGTTGGCTTGTTTAAGCGTAGCAGTGCTTGAATCACTTCCATTTTCTTTGTTTCTTTCTTATTTTAACCAGCAGTCTGTTGGCAAGAACACCACCGGGGTTGGAAACCAGGACATTCTTTCGAAGGGCAAGTTTTAATTTTCTTTGTTCTCTCAATCTAACGCACATAATATGATAAGCATAGGAACATACACAGCGAGAGAAAATGAATCCTACAAGCCACACAGCAGATTGGAATTTTAGATGAAGAGCATCTATTTGACAGATTGCATTCATTAGATAGGATCTCTGTTTGAACAGTACTGATAGCAGGTAGGTCGTTGTTTCACTATCACGACACATCGCACAACTAGTAAAGGTTAGCATTCGATTTTATGATTGGAATCTGGAAATCCCTCTTCTTCGTTTATTCAGTTTCTGTAACTCGAAGCATTGGGGCTATGGTGTTCATCTTCAGATGCTTGGTCTCACATTGAGATGAGACGCTAGCTTCTGGCCCAGAGATTTATCAGCCTGCATCACATCGTTGCCAATATTGCATTTCCAGTGAAAATTCTCTACAGAGATCCGGTACACTACAACGCTGGGAAGGGAGTTTTACCTGAGACCAGTATGAGATCCAGATGCTGCGAACCTCGTGTGTGACACGCGGTTCGGACAAGGCATCAACCCATCTGCGAACGAAACGTTCTTGCCTGGGGATGAAGAAAGAACAGCGTGCATGAACAGTGCTAGGGTTTATCCAGTTATCTGAAAGTAAAAGCAGAATGGTTTACCTGTCTGGTTCCCAGGATCTGTATCTCTCTCCAGGTTGCTTGAAGTTGTTCTCCTTCTCAATGATGCACTGCATTAACCACCCGAGGCTGGTAAATAATTATGTGCTGATATATAAATATACGTGTTGACAGACCATCCATTTAACTAATATATAGCTCTAGAATCATACAATAGCTTTCCAATCTCGCTAGTCCTGTTCTTGCTCGAGAAAACGTAACCGGGCCCCAAACACAAGATTCAAGCAAAAGACAGTCTCGCTTTATGACAGTAGATCGGGAGAAGAAAGAAAGAAAGAATCTAACCTTCTCACGCCTTCCACTGCAGACAGCTGGAGGAATGGGGAATCTCTTAGCGTGACGAGATGGATCAAGCCTTGATGGGAAATAGTTGATCTGAAGAGTATATGATGATAACTTATCAGAACACAAACTAAAAGCAAAGGGAAAAACACATAAACATAACCTCAAAATTGACGAAGCAGGGGAGAATGCTCCAATTAAACAGCAGAAGGTGAGATAGCGCATGCAGGTTCTAATTAAAGTAGTGGACCCAGAAGAGAGGGAAGGGGACAAAAGGGGAGATACCTCCTCGTCCCTGTGCATGAAATTCATGAAACCTTCATGGTGATTATTGTGATGGACACACTTGGGAGCATTGACGGGAAGCTGCAAATAGTTTGGTCCAAGACGGTGCCTCTGGGTATCAGAATAGGAGAAGATTCGAGTCTGGAGAAGCTTGTCATCTGAATAGTAAATACCAGGAACCACAATAGCAGGGCAGAAAGCAAGCTGCTCATTTTCAGCAAAGAAGTTATCGATGTTCTTATTCAAGACCAAGCGACCAACTGGCTGCAGGGGCAGGATATCCTCGGGCCAGATCTTGGTTACATCAAGTGGGTCAAAATCAAACCTGTCTTCATGGTCGGGATCGATTGTCTGGATGAACAGTTTCCACTCGGGATAGTTGCCAGCTGCAATTGAGTCGAATAGATCTTGAGTGGCGTGACTGTGATTTGCACCTCCAACTTTAATTGCCTCCTCCTCTAACAAACATTTCACGCCACAAGTAGGTTTCCAATGAAATTTCACATAGTGTGCCTTTCCAGCCTTGTTGATCAGCGTGTAGGTGTTGACGCCAGCCCCTTCCATATGTCTATAATCTTGTGGAACACCTAAATCATCAAAGAGAAAGGAGAACATGTGCAAACTTTCAGGATGGTGGGAGAAGAAGTCGAGAATCCTCCAGTTCTCCTGAATGTGAGACTTAGGGTTGGGCTTAAGGGCATGCACCATATCTGGGAATTTCATTCCATCACGTACGAAGAACACAGGGAAATTGTTTCCCACAAGATCAAAGTTGCCCTGAGTCAACAAGAAAACGAAAGGCATTGAGAAAAAGAAACTGGAAACCTTGGAAAGTTAAAGCAAACATCTTCATCCAGTTACAATAATAAACGCATCAAAATGAAGTTTACAAATGCAGAAGGTGATGCATCGTTGTGTATAGTGAATTCGAATCCATCGATCCCCGAATCAGTCGACACAGATGATATTTCCGTCACTCAGATGCTTTCCTCCGCTATATTGTAGTAACGGAAATACCAGATAAGAGCTCACCTCTCTGGTGTAAAACTTCACTGCAAAACCACGAGGATCTCTCAGGGTTTCAGGGCTGCCACGTTCATGGATAACTGTGGAGAAGCGGACAATTACAGGCGTCTGAACTCCTGGGGCCCGAAGAAAATCAGCACAGGAGAGGTTAGAGATATCATGGGTAACCTCAAAGAAACCCTTCGCGCTGGCTCCCCTGGCATGAACAACCCGCTCTGGAATCCTCTCCCTGTCAAAATTGGCAATCTTCTCCACCAGATGGTAATCCTCAAGCAGGATTGGACCTGTCAAAGAAAGGGTTATATGCAGATCAAACCTCTGTGTAATAATAATCCTCACTCTGCATGACAATCAAAATGACAGTGCCCAAACAACTTGGAGTTAGCCTCCAAATCATACTACGACATATCAATCATCATGAATCTTGATGATAATTAAGCCAGTACTTGATATGGGATCAGTTAATGCCCTTCCCCATAATTAAGGAGTGTCCCGGTTCACGATTCAGCCTGCTTTCTATTAAATAAGCTTGAATCACATCATCCTACCTCGAATCGAAAAATGAACCCAGCCCAAATCCTTCGCATCCGATCACAAAGTTCATTTTCTGCCATTAATTTGCTACCAGCACAGTTATCTCCACAACAGTACAGCAATTCCTTACCTTTTTTCTTACATCAATCGTAATTCGTAATCATAACTCTCTAACTATGCTGCTTAATGCCTTCATCCTCAACGTTTAAAGCTCGACCCACACATAGAGACATCGAATAATAACATCAAAATCCAAAAAAACAGACAAACATATACCTTAACATAGCAATTAATCATGTTAAGTTCCGAAGGGCATCAGCAATAAATGTTATGAATAAAAATACCTCTAGATCCAACGGTCAAAGATGAGTTGTTGTTCCAAATCGGAGCTCCAGAATTTGTAGTCCAGTATGGAGAATTGAAAGCGCTTGATGGACGGTGCTGCCACCATCACCATCATCAATTAAATGCTAAACTACAAACTTATTTAAATTTACGCAAAAAAAAGATGGATAAAAAATCATTACCTTGTAAGGATCCATGACGAAAAAGAAAGAGAATTTTGAGGGGAGAGAGAGAAACGAAGAAATCTTGGTGGTGGTTAAGGAGAGGAGCGTGTGGGAAATATATTTATAGTTGCCTGCTTGTGCCATGCACGTCCATTTTCCTTATCTTTATTTGGACAAGGACGCGACGGAAAAAAAAGAAGGAAAATGGCCACCCGCCTCGGTCCACCAAGGCTTGTTTTGTAATTTTGGTTTATGTGGCTGTTGAACAAGGTTTATCCAAAATCATTAATTCATGTATTAACAACCAATTTCTTAGTTGTCACGTGAGAATTAAATTTTTATTCTTTTAATTTTTAATTTTTCCATATCTTCTTCGTCATATTCTTTTCTTACACTATTTTTTTTTAAAAAAAAACAGAGACACAGGGATAAAGAAAACATATTTCCATGTACTTTCTTTATGTTTTGAAAATATATAAAAAAATCAAAATTATCCTGAATTGATTTCATGTCTTGTATCTATCTTCATAAACAATCATTTTTTTTTTATTTTTGTCTTTTATATCCCGCAAAATATTATTTAATATATTTAATAAAAAAACAAACAAACTTGTCATTCACAAAGGGATTAAATGATTATCTATTGTTATTTTTTTAATAAATTAGGTAAGATATTGTCTTGAAATAAAAAAAATATAAACATTTTGGATAAAAATATAAAAAAAATGCTATAAAATAAATTATAATACTTTTAAAACATAAAGAACAATTTAAAATAAATAAATAGTAGTAGTAGTAGTGAACTCCTTCTATCCGCGGTACCATATCTAAAACCAATCCGTATCCTCGCATGGCAGTGACACGGACGTCTCATTTGATGACACGTATGCTAAAAAGCCTTGAGACGCGTGCTCTAAACATGTTCCTGGCAAACATGAACGAAGAGGTGCGGCTTTGTTTTTTGCGAGATAAGAGGAGATTTTAATGGGCCTAGAGACGTGAGCTTAGCCACTATGGATGGCCCACCGTAAGCCGTAAATGCATCATTCTCTTGATTTTTGTTTTTGTCATTTTGATGAATTTCGCTTGCAGTTTATTTATTTATTTGAAACATATTTATCAATAGTATTCCAGTCGTTATTTTAGAACGGAATGTTCCGGTTTTGGAGTGTTCCAGTATGCCATTTCGGTGTCGTATTGTTCATATATAATTAATTAATTATATATATATGAAAAAAATAAAATATTAATTTAACAAATATAATTAAAATTTGAATTCTTTTTTATTTAAAATATTTTGGTGTTTTTAAATTATTTTGATGTATAAATATCAAAATTAATTTTTTAAAAATAAAAGAATAGATTTTGAACTCGAACGTCACGCTCGAAGCTGAACCGAGGCGTTCGACTGAAATTTGGCTGAATTTCCGAAGCAGATCGAAATTAAAACCGAGATGAAAACGACGTCATTTTGTCTCGGTTTTTTGAACGGAACGGAATTAACAACTATGATTTGAAAGGTGGTGTGTTCTTTTTTTTTGGATGAAACTAAGTTTATTTATATTTCAATCCAGTATAAAGTATATATTTAAACTGAGAATAACGTTTTAGTGAAATAAATAATTTAGGAAAATAATTTAATTTTTAGTTTAGACTTTAGAGAGGAGGAAGATAGCAATCCAGAATTTTTTATGCGACAAGAAAACAAAATATCTGGGCTGAAGTTACATTTTCTTGATTTTTCGGGGTATTACATCTTGTTTTATCAGAGAAAAAAAAGGGGGAGGAACTGTTTTTGGTGAATAGTTATTATGCAGAGATAGTTTTTTTTTATTTAATTACAAATTCAAAATTATTTTTATTGTGATCAAATTGATTTGAAATCTTAATTATTATGCTGGTATAGTTTGCTTTATATAGGATATTTAATTGTAGTAGCATTTTAATTTCCATTCATGTCCTCAAAATCAGGGCTCTTTTATTTTTTAAAGTGAAAGGATATTCAATTTTATTGAAATGAAATATGAAAACAGGATCTAAATTAAATTATAAATAACATGTTTACTCTTGATCACCCTCTAAGGGAGTGTGATTGCGGTAGGTTTTCAAAATAATTATAGTGCTGAAATATATCAAAATGATATATTTTTTAAAAATTATTTTTAAAATCAACATATTAAAATAATTTAAAACACATAAAAACATATTTATTTAAAATAAAATAAAAATATAATTTCAGCCGAAATCAAGCAGGTGTATCGCAATTACAGACAGGCACTACAACTCGGAAAATTTGGTTCAGAACCTTCCACTAGTAGCAAGCGTAGAACTGAAAACCTGGTATTATCCGTACTGTGACTACCCAACAAGAACCCCACGTTCCTCGGTGTCGTGTCCTTAACAAAGTCTACCATTGGACACATTAAGCTCTACCATTGCGCCACGTAACTTCTCAGTCGCGTATGCCTCACGTACACCTCTCCATCAATCACATCACGTGCTGTCACGGACAGCCTGCTTTTTGGTCTCTTAAAAAAATCACAAGTCCCAACACAGCAAGAACTTCATCATTCAATTATTTTGACTTCCAGTCAAAATCAAGAAACGGCTCAGATTATGCCACGAATCTCCTTCACTGCGCTGAGCTGCACGGGAAACATAAAAAAGATGTGATATGGGTGTTTGGGCTAGACCCGGATACGGATACTTTTTTAATTAGCAAATTAGTTTGCACTTTTACAAATTCATATTTAAGTTAAGAACATATTTTGATGTTTTTTTTTATGATTTTATTCATTATTTTAAAATAAAAAACCTGAATAATATTTTTTTTCTCTCTCTCATGCATTTTTTTTAATAATATAAACAATTAAGATTATTCTTTTCTTATATTTTTATTTTTAGATATTATCATAAATTCAATCTTTATTATAATATTTTTCAGTTAATAATATAATATTTTTATGACAATTTTAATTTAATAAAAATAAAACAAAGATACATAATTAGATTATTATAAATATAAAATTTTAAATAATTATAGTTTTATTTTTTATGAAAAATAATAGCATTTTTATGTGTTTTTTATTTTTATTAATTAAAGGTAAAAGAAATAGAGAGCTGCATATAGGAAGAAAAAAAAAGGTTTACTCTCTCTCTCTCTCTCTCTCTCTAAGAAAATATATATAATCGCGCAAAATTTTGCCCAGTCGGTTACCGAAAATTTCTAGGGTTTTCTTTCCAATTCGATTGATATTTTGTCCTCAAATTTCTCCAATAAATACCGATCTCTATCTTTTGGCGTCGATTTTGTAATTCTGATCTCTGATTTTCAACAAAACTTCTGCTCAAAAAGGTATCTCCTTTGCTTTGATCACAATCTATTTAATTGCTTGCTGTTTAGTTAATGAATAAAAACGAAAGCATGGGTCTTCTGATTTATGTTCCCTCTGGTTCTTGTTGTTGTTGTTGATTTTATATATATATATATAATTTCATTGTAGGGGTTCATCTAGCTCAGATTATAATTTTGTTTATTAAATTATTAAAACAATGTCGATTTATATTTATCGAATGAATTTTGATGCCATTTTGTTTACTTTCCGTGCTTCTGTAACGGAATCCGGAAGTGCAGTGAAGTAGAAATTGATTTATTTTTATTTTTCTGGTTTTAATGTGATATTTATGTGATAGGTGGTAGTTTGATTTGATGAGGAAGAAGAGGAAAGGGAGTGAAGCAGATACGGGTGAAAATGCACAAGAGGAAGTAGTACCAACGTGTGATTTCAAAGTATCCAATGTTAGGTCTCATTATTCGTTAGAAGATTATAATAGGTTGAAGAAGAGGTGCAAAGAAGATGTGGGTAAGGAACCTGTTACTTCTTTCAAAAGCAGGCTTGCAGGCATTGCTACTGCCCCGCCTTGTGGTGCCTCATCATCGTTGGTACTACCTGGAAGAGGGCTTAAGAGGAAGATAGGGTGCATAGATGTTGCTACTCAAATGGGTAGGAAAAATAGGTTCGAGGATGATTATATTTTGGGGGATGCTATTGGGCGCGGTAAATTTGGCTCTGTTTGGTTGTGCAAGTCTAAGGTAACTGGTGTTGAGTTTGCTTGTAAGACTTTGCAGAAGGGAGAGGAGACGGTTCATAGAGAGGTTGAGATAATGCAGCATCTGTCTGGTCATCCTGGTGTGGTGACATTGCATGCTGTGTATGAGGAGTTGGATTGTTTTCAGCTTGTGATGGAGTTATGCTCTGGAGGACGTTTGATTGATGAGATGATTGATGAGGGACAATGCTCAGAGCAACGCGCTGCCAATATATTCAAAGATGTGATGTTAGTTATTAAGTATTGCCATGACATGGGGGTTGTGCACAGAGATATAAAGCCTGAGAATATACTTCTAGTGAACTCGGGGAAGATGAAGCTTGCAGATTTTGGCCTGGCTATGAGAATTTCAAATGGTAGGCATTCTGCATCTGTTTTGAGAAGTGATCATTTTGCTTTCCAGTGCTTACTTTTATATTGCATTTTCTTTGCAGGTGCTGACGGCTTAAGCATGTAAAAAATAAGCATATAGACTAAAATTGAAAAATGTTTGACATTCATATCCTCAGGGCATTTTGTTAATGAACAGCCATGCATGAGGGAGGGGATAACCTGGTGTCTCTTGTATGATTTGTTGGTTCAGATAGCATGCTGTTGTCATTAGTATGTGCTAATAGAATCTGCAAGCTCTTGTAATGATTACTTGTGTTCTCAAAGCTTATCTTATGCATATGAGTTGGCATTCTTACTATCCTGCAGGGCAGACCTTATCAGGTTTGGCTGGAAGTCCAGCATATGTTGCCCCTGAAGTTCTTTTGGGAAACTATTCCAAGAAGGTTGACATATGGAGTGCTGGTGTCCTTCTACATGCTCTATTGGTTGGTGGCCTTCCATTTCAAGGTGACTCCTTAGAGGCTGTTTTTGAGGCAATCAAGAATGTCAAGCTTGATTTTCACACTGGGATATGGGAGTCTATATCTAAACCTGCACGTGATCTAGTTGCAAGAATGTTGACTAGGGATGTCTCAGCCAGGATCACCGCAGATGAAGTACTAAGTAAGTGTCTGATTCCCAGTGAACTAAGACCATGGACATATGGTTGCATTTTTTTTTCAGGTTCTCATGGCTGATTGAATTGAGGCAGAAGGATTTTGTTGCAATTTTATCCAATTAGATGGGTCAGACTAAGACCATTCAGTGATAACCTCTTTAATGAGTAGGCAGTTTGCATTTTAAGAGTCCCTAAGGGGCGTGGCGTGATGGCAAAGGGCTTGAGATCTGCACAAGAGGTCTTGAGTTCGAGTCAGGATGTGCACTTCTTGTAAGAACCCGGGACAACCGAGGTTTTACTCGCTCACCTGGGCCCACAAAGTGCGCTTTCCGGGGGGTGGAGTTTTCTCAAATCCAAAAAAAAAAATTGCATTTTAAGAGACCCTCTTTGTGGTCCTTGACTGCTGAGTAGCAACTTGATGGAAAGATGTTTAGGGGATTGCTGGCATGTACCTCGTAGAAGAAATTTCCATTCTTTACTTATCTCAGAGTAATTACTCTCTGGGTTACCACCTCTCTGACTGAAAGAAGAATTTTCAGCTTATGCGCCTTGCATGTGTTGAGCTGCCATCCTAAATTAGATGCATGATGGGTCCTGTCTTTTGAGTCAAACGTAAGAATTCTTTGCATGTTTCCTTTTAATCTCAATTTGCAATTGTTCCTCAAATGTATAGTGTGAAAGTTGATTCCTGGGCTTGAGGTGTTAGTTTGATTAAAAGCCGCTCCAAATTTCCTAATTTGTAATTCTGATCCCAGTCTTTTCTTCCTGCATCAGTTTCTGATATTGTAAATTTGTTTGAGATTTTAAGGCTCATAAATGGACCATTTTCTCAAGGTTTACCATCCACGTGACCTTGTCTGTTGCTAAATCTCTCGAATCGTGCATGGTTCGTGATCTTGATTCATTTCTTGGACTCTATGATGGTGGAACGTGGAGTACTTTGCAAGATAATTGCCTTTTCTTTCCACTAATCTGACTGTTGCTGTCTTCTCAGGGCATCCATGGATTTTGTTTTACACAGAGCGCACCTTAAAGACATTGTCCATCAGATCAAAAACAAAGAATCAAGGTGCTGCAACTTCCTGCCTACCTGCAAATGCACTTGTACTTATGTCACCTGGAAACCAGGTAGGAGCTGGCTCGTCTGAAGAGGACTTGAATCAGCATCCATCTGATAGTTTGAGCTGCAAGTCAGAAGAGCAGGATGAATGTGGTTTAGTTGACGCACTTGCAGTGGCGATTTCCCATGTTAAGATATCAGAGCCGAAGAGGAGTAGATTGTGTGGAACCACTGGCCCAATAGAGCAGCAGTGTTCATCTAACAATCTGTGCAGAGCATTTTGATTCTGGTGACACACTGACACCACTAACATTGCTCATCTCACTGTTTTGTGAGCTGGGAGAGAAAGAGGATTCAAATCAATCACGCCCTTTCACTCCAATATTCAGTGGATACTGGGCAAAAATGGTAACAGAATAACATAACCATAGCTTGTAAATATGGTGTAATTTCTTTTCATTGATTGTAACATCTCTCAAAAAATAACAACGTGGACAGAGAAAATCAGCTGTTGATACTGTTATTTTGAAAGACTAATTTCAGGCTGCGATTTCGATTAATATTGAGGTTTATATGGATACTTTTTTATAATGGATGTCATCACTCAAAAATCTACCATATGCACTAGCTTCCCAAATCACTTTTTTCTTGCAACTTGGCATGAAATTATTGGAATCTTAACATTTCCGATTGGGTCCGAGATAAACCCCTTGCTTTAAATACAACCGACCCTTAAAACGTTGTGTAGGAAGGATAAGGGGGTAATAATAATAATAATAATAATAGAAAAAATGGAAATAAAAGGATGGAATATGTAGATTGGAAGATTTAAGATTGTTATAACAGTGAAAAGTTATTTTTAAATCAAAAATATATCATAATTGATTTTTTTTATATTAGCGAGTCAAAATCATAAAAATACTAAAAAAATAAATGTAATATTTTTTGATATGAAATATATATTTTAAAAGTATTAAAAACAGAATCAAACACTTGCTATTCTACAGTTTAATTTTTATAATTCCAGTCATAAACTTTTTTGTATTTATTCATTGTATTGTTTTTTTTTTTTGGTAAAAATCGGGGCTTTACGCCCATCTACATTAAACGCGGAATTGTAGACCCAATTAGGTCATAATACAACAGAGTGTAAACCCCTGCCGGGGGATCAGTAAAACAATCTGACTCCCTATCTATCAAATCTCTAGTTAGCCCGTAATTGGCTAACCAATCGGCCACACAATTGGCCTCCCTATAGACATGAAAAGTTCGAACCTCCCATTCCCTGCCCAACAACTCTTTAATCTGCATAAGCATATTATAATTCTTGTCTACCCTCACCCTTTCCCCATTAACAATCCCAACTACAGCCCTGGAGTCTGACTCTAAAATTACTTTTCAAAACCCTTTATCCCATGCTAGTTGTAACCCCCCATACATAGCCCATAATTCCGCTGTCACCGAAGTACAAAAGCCAATATTCCTCGCAAAACCCCCTAACCATGCTCCCATGTGGTCTCTAAGAACTCCTCCTGCTCCTGCCATCCCTGGGTTACCCTTACTGCATCCATCAACGTTAAGTTTGATCCAATCTTGAGCTGGGTATTTCCATCCTATGTTCGCAACCTCCTTACCTCCGTCCCTCGTATCCCATCCACTTCTCTGCTCCTTCTCAATATCCTCAACCATTCTTCTTACCGCAATTACCGTCCCAAACCAATTACCAGGATCCCCTCCATATGTTCTACGGCATCTATCTTTCCATATAAACCATAAAGTTACTCCGAAAACCAAATGCCAATCTCCAATATGCGAGACACCCCTTCTGGGAGTTAAATTTGAAATTAACCAGACGTACCAGGTTTGGTTAAAAAACAAATTTCTTTCCTCAAATCCTACTAACACCTCCCAGATTTTCCTTGCTCTGGGGCAATCTCTTAAGGCATGAGTTAAGGACTCTACCTCATTCACACAATGACTGCAATATCTATTATCTGATATTCGTCTTTGCCACCTCCTTTCATTTGTCATAATAGCATAATGGCCTACCGACCATAGAAAAATTCTGATACGCTCCAGTCCCTTCCATTTCCAAATAATCTTCCACAGTGGATCCCGATCCAAGCCTCCCCTTTCTTCCTGCACTATATAACCTTGTCTAACAGTAAATTGTCCATTAGTGGTATGAACCCAAATCATAGAATCTGGTCCCACATCTTGTAATGGAGGCATGTAACTGACAATACTCATCACAACCTTAATAGGTAAAAATTGGGCAAATAAGTCCCACTGCCAGTTGCCCCTATTATCCACCATCTCAGCCACTGTATAGTTAAGAGTCTCAATTTGGTCCTCTAAATTAACATGGTTAATTAGAGGACCATAAGATTCCAACCAACTGTCCTTCCAAAACATAATCCGTCTTCCGTTCCCCAAATTCCATCTGACATTTTGATGCACTGCTGTCCATTCCTGACATATAGCCTTCCATAGCACTGAATCTCTTGCTGCCGCCACTGGATGATTACCTCCCCTACGCGAGTGCATATACTTATCTTTTAGAAACTTAACCCAAAGACTCTTTTCCTGGAGTAAACCCCAAGCCAACTTCATGATAAAAGCTTTATTCATCTGCTTCATATTCCTCAAACCCATCCCCCCTTCCTCCTTGGGCTTACACATCGTTTTCCAATTTACCAGGTGAATTTTGTCTTTACCCTCATTTTGCCCCCAGATGAATCTTCGGCAAATTTTCTCTATCTCCTTGCAGGTATGTTTAGGAATAGCTGCAGCTTGCATGGGGTATAGCGGCACAGTTGTAAGAACCGCCTTGCATAAAGTGATCTTTCCTGCCAAGGATAAATTGTTCGCTTTCCAACCTACTAATTTCTTCTGCAAATTTTCTATTATGTAGCTATACGTCTGTTTAGTAACTCTTTGATGAAGCAAAGACACCCCCAGATATCTCCCCAAATCTCGTGTGACCTGGAACCCACTTCTCCTCTGGATATTATTCGCCAAAGAGTTTGAAACATTCTTGGAGAAAAAAATTCTAGTCTTAGTAGCACTAACTTTTTGTCCCGAAGCTGAACAAAAAATATCTAGACATTGAGTGACTCTCTCTATTTGCTCTATGCTGGCCTCTGCAAACAAAAGCATGTCATCTGCAAAACACAAATGAGATATCTTCAACCCATTTCTGCGTGCCTTAAATGGCTTCCAACTATTCTCCTCCACTCTCCTCTTTATCAGTTGAGACAATCTTTCCAAGCAAAGCACAAAAATATACGGCGATAACGGGTCACCTTGTCTTATACCTCTGCTAGGGAAAAAATTCTGTGTGACACCGCCATTCCATAAAACACTAAGTGATGAAGTTTCAATACACTGCATGATAATTCTTACAAGCTCAATCGGGATTCGAGCATCTATCAAAGTATCCCGAATAAATTTCCAACTCAACCGATCATACGCCTTTTCAAGGTCCACTTTAATGGCCATATACCCCGTCTTTCCTTTCATTTGACGCATTGAGTGAATTATCTCCTGAGCAACAATAATATTGTCTGTGATATGTCTACCAGGGACAAAGCTACTCTGAACTTCACTAATCAGATTCAGCATCAACCCTTTCAATCTGCCCACTATCACTTTAGTAATCACCTTGAAGATCACATTGCACAACCCAATTGGTCTAAACTGGTGAATATACTCAGGAACTTGAACTTTAGGGATCAGAACCAGATGAGAATGATTAATTGGAGTAATATCCATATTTCCCGAGAACACCTCCCTTATGTACCTGCACACAGACTGACCAACCACCTGCCACTGCGATTGGTAAAATATAGGTTGAAATCCATCCGGACCTGGAGCTTTATACGGTTTCATCTCGAAAATAGCACCTCTAATTTCCTCATCTAGCACTGGATTAATTAGCTGATTCATAAACCTGGAGTCAATGATGGGAAACTGCCCCTCCAATAAATCACCTTCATGAACATCCTCACCAGCGAACCGAAATAATTGCTGAAAATATTCCCTGGCCATATTTTTCAACTTATCCTCCTCCCACACCCAAATATTCTGCTCATTTTTTAAGGCCTTTATCTTGTTCCTTTGCCGCCTTATAATAGTTTTTGTGTGGAAATAGGTAGTATTCCTATCTCGAAATTTAATCCATTGGCAACGAGACTTCTGATACCAGTGAATCTCCTCTTGATGAAGGATCTGACTATACTCAGACGCTAGCTCCTCCTCCAGCTTGTATAAAAAAGGATTTCCCCTCCAAGCAATAATTTTTTGAATTCCTCCAATTCTAGCCAGCACCTTTCTTTTCCTCTGAAAAATATTACCAAAAACCTCCTTATTCCATTGCTGTAGCTGAGATGACAATTTCTCTAAGGCCCTTGGCACCTCTACCTCTCCCTCCCAATTATTACGCATTAACTCCCCAAAATCTTTATGTTGTACCCAAGCTGCCTCAAAACGAAAAGGTCTAACCGCTCTTTTAACCTTACCTCTTCGCTCTTCCATTTCTACAAGAATAGGATGATGATCCGATCTGACCCTTGGAAGGACTAGCACATTCGCCTCTTGATACAAATGTCTCCACTGAACATTGCTAAAACATCTATCTAGCCTTTCATAAATTCTATCATAGCCATTTTTAACTCCTCCTCTCCAAGTGAATTTAGGCCCCTTACTACCCAAATCTATCAACTGACAGTCCTGAACCCATTTTGTAAACCGGTAGATTCTCTGACTATCAACTCCAGCACCCCCTACCTTCTCAGAGGCCATCAATATTTCATTAAAATCTTCGATAACCATCCACGGCATTCTAATAGTCCTAGCCAACTGTTTCACTTCCTCAAAACATTGTTTCTTTAGCTCATTAATGGGATTAGCATACACCACTGTAAATAACCATGAACCACTCTCCCCTTCCTTAACAATGCCATGAATAAAATGTCTAGAAGACCTCAGAATTTTTATATTAATTTTTGACTTATTCCACATTAACCATAAACCTCCAGACCTCCCATTAGCCTCCACTCTAAAATTTGAATCAAATTTTAATTTCTCAATAATTTTATCTGCCTTATCCCCACTAATTCTTGGTTCTACAACCGCCAAAATATCACATTGATAAAACCTCCTCAAATCATGAATAACCTCACAAAATCCAGTATTTCCAGCCCCTCTACAATTCCAAAATAAGAAATTCATACTAATTGTTTGCAGACTTACCCTCTTACGATAACTATTTTCATCATGAAAATACCTCCATAGCATCGCTTCTCTCCATCAAGTTCGCACCTTCAGGTGTGTCCTGTCTGTCATCCATATCATTATCTACCAACACTACCGTTCCTTCGTCCATCCAAGTAGCTTCCCCTGGGGGTTCCGGCCTCATGATGCTCACCATGTCAGCATCAAGCCCTCTCATCATGTTTTGGACCATTCCCGCTTCCTTCCCCTCCTCACCCATTTTTCCTTTTCCCTTGCTTCGGTTAATGTTGGATTTGTATTTTGACCGTTGGCTGGAAATCAGCCCCTGCACTGACTTGTCTAGCCTGTTATTAATTTCTTCCTCAGCCCGTGGGCTAGCGTTGGATCCCATTATTCCGGCCCGACTCTCCTGCCCAATAATTTCTTGCATTTCAGCCCGTGGGCTGTTGGCCCGATCCCCATGACCCCCTGACTGCATATTCCGCGCAACACAACCCTCCCTTGGCCTTCCTGGGTCCCTCGGCGGCCCACTCCTCTTCTGGCCCATGATCCTCACCTTATCTGCACTAAAACTTCCACCCGTCTCCTTTATGGCTGCAACGCCCTTTTCCTGATTTTCCTCCATCTGTGTCAAAAAGTCGGGTCCCTCCTGTTGCTCCACCAACACAGCAAAACGAGTGGAAACATTTAAAATGTCTCCTTGCACTGCTTTTGAAGATTCCCCCGAAAACGCGGCTTTCCCCCCAATCTGTCCACCATCTTTGTTAACCGGAGTCATTGTCCTCTTGCTCGGCCGACGAGTTTTCCGGTCAGCTACCATCCAAGCTCCAAACGAGTCCAGAATTTCTGGTCTTACTGGTACAGACGCAGGACCCCCAGGCAAGTCCACCTCCCTTATTGTCTCTTTGTTTGTCTGAATTTCAATTTTTCCACTCGGGCAACCCTCCTGTTTATGCCCATATTGCCCACACTGAAAACAAATTAAGTGCAATCCTTCGTATATTATGCGACGAATTCTTCGTCTGAGCTTGAATTTTGCTAACAAGGGCTTGGTGAGATCGACCTCCACACATATTCTTGCAAAGTTTCCTCTCATTCCCACGGCAGTAGCTCTGTCCACTTTGAGTGCTTTCCCAATTTTGTTACCTATTTTCCATAACACTGCCGAGTCGTAATATTCCATTGAAAGGTCTGGTAATCTTACCCACACTGCGACTTTATCTATAGTTGCTTCATTTGGGACAAAATTCGGGTGCCATGCTCGGACAGTTAGGTAATGGTCAGCCACCATCCAAGGACCCTCAAACAACACATGATCCCTATCCTCTGTTGTAGCGAATTTTGCCAGATAAAAGTCATTCCCTAGGTCTGTCAATGTAAACTCACCCCTCAGCTTCCATATATTCTTTAGGCGTTGATTGAGAAACATGTAGCCAACTCTGCGCCCCATAAGTTTGATGATAAGTGTTTGCTTCCATGGTTCCCTAATACGTCTTTTTTCTTCAGCAGTTAACTTGATCACTGGACAATCATCGTCATCACACTCATCCTCGTCATCCTCTGAAAATATCTCCATATCACAGTTGTCTGCTTCACGTGCTGATTCTGCAAATGACTCTCCCATAAGGGAGGCAATGTAGCTTTGTCCTCCTTTTGAACCTTCTGCTGTGTGAGTATCTCTGATTTTAACCTTCTTGTTTGATCTTGTTAATTGATCATCCTCTTCTGCTGTAGTTTTTGTTATTGCAAGACAGGGCAATTCGTAATCCATCAAGGTTGTTTCAAGCTTTCAAGGTTGTTTCAAGAGTATGCCTTATTCATTGTATTGTTATACATTAATCAAAGACAACTTATTTCTTTTATTAATATAGATGTTCAAACCAATTTACACATAACTTAATTAATATTATGGACTTTGAAATTAATAATTATATAAATTTTTAATAATTATTATATTATCTAACTTAATAGTGTTTGAGAACAAACTCCTTGATACTTTAAGCTTTACATGGAGTGAGGTGTGGAAATTTTTTAAGAAAGGACAAATGGCAAGGTAAACGTCGTGCAGCACAATGGAGAACGCGACCTTTCGATCATAGAAGATCTGACGGCCAGAATTTACTAGCCGTTGGTTTTAAAAATTAAGAGGAGGCACCGACATAAATCCGATATTTGCGTCTCTATTTCGTTTATACATTTCGTCTTTTTATTTTGATTTTTCTCTCCTCTCCTTAAACCCAGAGCCAGAACCAGAGCGAAGAGAGAGATCGCAATCCATTAATGGGGTTCTTTTGACTAGGTCTCTCTAAGATCAAGGCACCGGCGGGCGTTAAAGAAAGAAGGCTTTGAAGGTTTTTTTATCGATATCGAAGGAAGCTTAAAAGAATTCTTGAAATTTGAGGGTTAGTGTTTTTATTTTATGATCTGGGTTTTGCATTTTGAAATTAATTCTGATCTGGTTTTATCTCTTTTCTTTTAATCAAATCAGAATTTGTACTTTAATAACTTTCTTTATAGATACTTGGCTGTTTTATTTTTTAGAGGGTTTCCATTAGTTATAGAAAATAATGGCTGGATCCGACGAGAACAACCCGGGGGTGATCGGACCTGGAAATATTCAAGGTAGTAAAAGAACCCCAAAACGTTTTATTTACTTGTTATTATCTATTTGGTTTTAAAAAAAAGTTTTTTTAAAGCTATTATTACCCTAATAAAAATGGGATTTTTTTATCAATTTTGAAGAGGGTTTACGTGGCCGAGTAGGGAAATTTCCGGTGGCGACCGGAACTAATCGCCGGGCTTTGAGCAACATTAATCGGAACATCATCGGAGGTCCGCCGTACCCCTGTGCTGTCAACAAAAGAGGGTTATTAGAGTAGGTCTTCTTAAACCCTGATTGCTGTCTTAGTCTTAATCTTTTGTATCTTGTTCGGTTAATGAGAAAGCTAAGGAAACGAGATGAAAGTAAGCAACTTGGTGGTGTGGAGTTTTTTAATCATTTTTCTTCGGTGTCTTTGATTACATACTTTTTGATGTCTTCTTTCTTTTGTTTTTTTGTCTATTCTGCTATGTTTGTTTTTTAATTTAGAAGAGAAGCTATTTGTAACAAGAACCCACCAATTCCAGTGCATCGACCTTTGACTAGGTCAGTACCTAATTGACCACTTTGTTTGACTTTGAAGGTGTTTGTCTTTAATGTCAAAGATTTGATCTTTTAATTGAATCCCTTTCTGGTGTAATTCTTGATGTCTGTTCAGGAAGTTTGCGGCCCAGCTTGCTAACAAGCAGCAACATGAACCAGAGGTACCCTTTAAAAGAGCTTGAATTTTCTCTTAATTATAGGGTGGGATGTCTAGGGTCGTGAGAATTGATTGAGAGCTATTTATGTCAAACAGGAAATCAAAAAAACAGTTTTCTCCGTCCCAATTTCTAGTGAGTCAGAAGATTGTAACATCATAGATGTGGAGGACTACAAGACTAGTGATGACTTTTCTGCTCCGACGTTTGTGCAACATACGGAGGCAATGCTGGAGGAGATCGACAGGATGGTATTTGCAATATAACTTATTTTTAACTTGTTTGTATTGCTGTTGAGTTTTTGTGAGAGTGCCATTGATATCTTGGCTTCCTGCAGGATGAAGTTGAAATGGAAGATGTCAAGGAAGAGCCGGTCCTGGACATAGACCGCTGTGACAAGAGGGATCCACTTGCTGTGGTGGAATACATTGATGATTTATACAATTTCTACAAGAAAGCGGAGGTGACAGAATATATCTCCATATTCAATTTGTGAAACATAAACAAAGCCTTCACTGTTCTTATTCCCATCTTGTTGTTGTCATGTCGTACTGTTTATTTTTTTTAATAAATGGATAACTTTTTAATTTGTAAGATTTGATTAGGAATCACTAGCCTAAAAGATTGTCCTGTGATTATTAGGCAAAAAGGGCTGTTAAAAATTTATTTTGAAATCTCGAATTAAACAGAGGTATATATGTCCAATCGTTTGGTAATGGTTGATGGAAAAGGACTGCTGATGGTATGGTTTCGTTATGAAGTACCTTCATTTTCAGTTCCTTTACTGAACTTTTCCTGGAAAATTGATTGCAGAGATCTGGCTGTGTCCCACCAAACTACATGGCACAGCAGTTTGACATTAATGAGAAAATGAGAGGCATTCTCATTGATTGGTTGATTGAGGTATTCAAGTTACATAATGCTTAAAAAATCAAGAATTAGTTATCTGGTTTCATCTGAACTGCTTACTAATTTGACGGGATTAACAGGTGCACTACAAGTTTGAATTGATGGAGGAGACCTTATACCTTACTGTCAATCTCATTGATAGATTTCTAGCAGTTCAGCCAGTCGTAAGAAAAAAACTCCAGCTCGTTGGAGTGACAGCCATGCTGCTTGCATGCAAATATGAAGAAGTATCAGTTCCGGTTGTGGAGGATCTCATTCTGATTTCTGATAAAGCATACAGCAGAAAGGAAGTGCTTGACATGGTATATTATTATTTTATCATTCATTAATTTTTATCATAGTAATTATGATCAGAATGTGGATGGATGGATATTTGATATGATTTTGAATGCCTGCAGGAGAAGAACATGGTCAACACTTTACAGTTTAATGTCTCTGTTCCCACTCCTTATGTTTTTATGAGGCGATTCCTAAAAGGTTCACAGTCTGACAGGAAGGTTTGTACTTCACAAAAAGAATTTAACTGCACTTAATCGGATTGTTAATGAAATGGCGCTGATTAAACCGGTTGTAATTTTCTTCAAGCAGCTTGAATTGCTTGCATTCTTCATAATCGAGCTTTGCCTCGTCGAATACAACATGCTCAAGTTTCCACCTTCATTGTTAGCTGCTGCTGCGATATACACCGCTCAATGCACCCTTATTGGAGCAAAGCAATGGAGCAATACAAACGAGTGGTATTCTGGCTACTCAGAACAGCAACTTACGTGAGTGCTTTTTCGCCTGCTTAAAAAGAAATGATTGCTTTCATGTTATGCTTGTTGACAGTTGTTTGCCTTTCCCCCCGTGGATTACAGGGAATGCTCAAGGCTTATGGTTAATTTTCATAGGATTGCTGGTACAGGGAAGCTAACAGGTGTGCACCGGAAGTATAGCACCTCAAAATTTGGTTACGCAGCAAAGAACGAACCTGCAGACTTCTTGCTGGATCCTCCATTCTAGCAGGGCTGATGGATAAAGAAAAGGATGAATTGACATGAAAAGACTTAACCTTATTCAAGTAAATTTGGGGGGGCAACTTGGGTTGCCCTTGGAAGAGGTGTGATTCTTGAACACTTTGGTGTTCTTTCTTTTATGCAATTTGAATACAGGTGGGGGGAGAGGATGTTGTCAGTTGTGTCTCCAAGTAAAATAATTTTCTTGTTGAATCATTCCCGTTTGCAAGAACGATAGAAGATTGGCTTGAACTTTTGCTCGTTTGAGAATTACTCTTTCAAAACTTTATTAGTTCACCTGGTGATGATCTTGACAATTTTATGTATATCAATCAACATAGAAAACTAGCAAGTTAGAAGTGCTAAAACCTCTTCAATTTTAATAAAACTTGAATTTTCTGTTTATATAATTATTTATTTGATGTTATTTCAATTTCTTTATTAAATGGAGTTACTTTTTACTTATTTTGATTAATTAATTCAAAATTTAAAAATAATAAATGGATAAATAATCCAATCAAATATTAGGAATTTTGAATAAATATCGATATTTATTCATATATGCTCTCAAATCCCAGTAAAAAAAACTTGGATTGTCTTCACCATATGAGATCTGAAACAATCCAAATTAAAGATAAAAAAAAAAAAACTACTATCGTTGCTCGCACTTCACTGCATGACCATACTATCTTTTTTACAAAAAATAATGTTCTAGTATTGAAATGGAATTTAAAATAAATAAATAATAGTTATGATAAATGTATAATAACCCTGATTAGACAATGTCAAACCCGTGATCCAAATAATTATATTGAAATAAATCAATAAAAAATAAATAGAATTATAAAGTCTCTTAAGACAGTGAGTTGACATTTTAAATATGTGACCTAAGTAAGCACCCAATCTAAAAAAAACATAAAGTTTAATTCCTGATAAATTAGATATTAAATGATAAAAATAAAATAAAAACTCAATCATACAAAATTATTCAAAATGAATCCCAATTATTTTTGCTATTATCATCATTATTACCATTACCATTATTATTACTATTATTATTTCTATCATTCTTAGAATTATTTTTATTGTTATTATTGTTACTATCATTATTATTATTATTATTGCTAATATTGTCATATTATTATTAGTAGTAGGAGAGTTACACTAAATTTCTCTTGACTTATAGTAATTTTTTTGCATGGGTTCATCAAATCAAAATGCCACAATTTATTCAAGACAAAATAAAATGCAATCAAAACCCATTTCTTGACATGTTTTTTTTAATATTATTAAAATGAAATATATTTTTCTTCAAGATTAAACCAATGCATAATTTAAGCACGTAAACAAGTATCAAACAAGTATTAATGGTTCCCCTGCCCAGACTAAGACCAAAAAGAGTAATTGAGAGTGTGGGTACAGTTAAATTTTATTAGAAATGTATTAAAATAATATATATATTTTTTATTTTTTAAAAATTATTTTTGATATTAGTGTTAACATCTAAAATCATTAAAAAATTTATTAAAAAATAATCTAAAAATACAAAAAAAATCATTAAAAAATACTTTTAAAATATTTCCCAAATAAGCCCTAAACATCAATAAGTATCTTATTTATATGAAGTAAAGCAAAATTCAATCATTAGTAATATTTGTCACGCATATATTAATGAAATTAAAACACGAGTTTTTATTATTATTATTATTATTATTATTATTATAATATCAGTTGTTTTTTTAATTATTTTTATTTTTAAATAATATTTTTAAATCATTAAAAATATTAATATAATTTTAAATAAAATAAAATAATTATTTTTAAATTATATTAGAATAAAAAACAAAGTTTCTTGTCAGCATTGAGGTAGCAGTTCTGACTTCTGAGTATAGCAGTCCTTGTCTAAACACGTGTACCACCACGTGCCACATTTCGCTTTCGAAACAACCAAATTTCTATCTTCAGCCACGAGTCATCTACGTGGCAGCCTGATCCTTAAAAAGGAAAAAAAACAAACAAAACAGACGTCCCTCTCTCATAAAGTTTCATCCTTTTCAAGTTATGATCCAAGTATCTGTCATTTGAATCTTGTCCTCGTTATTTTTCGTGTTCAAGTTGTCGACGAAGATGGTCCCTTGAATATTTTATCAGGTAAAAGAAAAAACTTGCAATGAATCTGATATTTTGTTGTTACTTATCGTCATCTTTTTCATGGGCCATGGCCTTTTTTGGGTATGTTTTGAAGATATTTTAATGTACTGTAATTGTCTTTGAAATGAGTTGTGGTGTAGGATTGATGATGGATTTCCATTTTCTTTTGTCGTGTTGGATTGTTGTGTTTGTGGCAGATTATAGGTTTCTCAATAGATAATTCATTGGGTTGATATTGTTATTTAATCTAAATTCTATTACATACAAGTCATTTTGTCATAGTCTGATCAATTGATTTTGATTGTTTTTTTCTATGTTTGAGCTATGGAAGTTTTAGAGCCAGAGTTACCTGGCTTTAAAATTTAATACAACTGTTCATGCTTTCTTTTTCCAGAAAGTTAAGGTGGTGACCCTTCCTTGGAATCTCAAGGCTCCAATAAGTATTGCTGATTTTTATTGCTTGTCAAGTGAGTGGAGGGTGTTGTGTTTATTTTTTTCTTTCGAAAGCAAGGAAGAGATGATAGAAGAGAAAGGGAAGAAGTTTATCACAGTAGCACCATTTCAGTGTGCTTGGAGGAAAGATTTGAAATTTAGGGAAGCAGGAAGAGGTTGTGTGGCTTTTGATGCTTTTGCTCACAATGATGTCACAGTGGTGTTTAGAGAGAATGTAGGGAGTGAACACTACCACTACAAGAGGGATAGTACCCCTCATTATACTGTGATTCTTGGGAGTCATAGGAATCGGCGATTGAAAATTGAGGTTGATGGAAGAACAGTTGTTGATGAGGAAGGTGTTGCGCTTTGCTGCTCATCTATGTTTCAAAGTTATTGGATCAGTATTTATGATGGGTTAATTAGTGTCGGAAAAGGGAGATACCCTTTTCAGAATCTTGTGTTTCATTGGTTAGATTCAAATCCAAATTGCAGTGTACGGTATGTTGGTCTTAGCAGTTGGGATAAACATGTCGGGTATAGAAATGTCAATGTATTACCATTGCCAAAGAATCATATGCTGCTATGGAAGCAAGTTGACTCTGGAGAATATGAGGGGACAGATGATGGAGACGAAGAGTTAGAAGGTGGACAGATGAGCTACGAGAGATGGGGACTTGAAAATTTTCTTGAGAGTTGGGAATTATATGATGTATTGTTCATTGTTGGCAAGGAAGAAAGACCTGTCCCAGCTCATAGAGTTATCTTACAAGCATCTGGTAATTTTCCTTTGAGCCTGTCAAATGAAGATGCTATTCAGCTACAGGATGCAACATACCCAATTCTTCATGCACTTCTTCAATATATATACACTGGCCAGACACAGGTATCATCAACTGTTCCACATTTCCAGATTTTATGCATCTTTAACAATGATGATTCTGCATTTTGTTTTCTTGTCATGTTTGTTTCTTTAATGAATGATTCTAGCTGCCAGAATCACTGCTGGTTACTTTCTGGCTGTTTAATCTCACTCTGTTTCCTCTTTGATATAGATTTCAGATTCACAACTTGGTTCTCTGTGGGCTTTGAG
>CM063588.1:16884919-16942406 GCA_032356905.1 Salix exigua | reverse complement strand
AAGTCAAATCTCGCATTCTGTCACTGTTGACCTTTGTCCATTCAAAATTCAATATCTCGAGCTACAGAAGTACAATTGATGCAAACTCAATTGGAGTGGATTCAGGACTCAAAGGCCTATAAACTCTCCAAATTTCAGCTCCAAATGATGTCGTATAAAGGAGATATGAATTTTACAAGGGACAACTAAATTCTACCAATTTAAGGAAGGACTATTTGGTAAAATAGACATTAGGGTTTCTAAGCTTATATAAAAGAGAAGAGGAGCAAGGAAGTGACGGCCACCACAAGAGAGAACACAAAAATCTTCCTCCTCCAAACCCTTAATCATGTGTTCTTTCATCTTTTTATTTAGTTGTTCAATAAACATTCAAGACTAGATTATTTTGCTTGGTTGCAAGGACACGGAAACCTTCATATTTCATGAACTGTGAGATCTATTTTTACCTCAATTTTTCAGTTTATATGATGAATATGTTTGTTCTCCTATGCTTATTTTCCTATGATTGTTTATTTAATTGCTAAGAGCGGACTTGAAGTTATTATTGTAGACAATCAATTGCTAAGTTTAATATCAAAACCGAAGTTGTGGTATATGAACTTATGAAGCAACTAAGTTAATAATTGTAGCGGATCTATGTTATTAATCTTAGGGAGAACATTCAATCGAACTAAACATATATTGCGGACAATTATATTTCTTAATTGATCAATTTATCTATATTTTAATGCTACCATTGAATCAAATTACCACGACATCGCAACAAATTTTGGCGCCAGTTGTCGGGACGTGATTTTAGTTGATTCTTGTGTTCTTGTGTTGTGCTGTGATTTATTCTACTTGCTGTTATTTTTATTTATTCTGAAAAAAAAAGTGAAAAAAAAGAAAAAACATATTTGTGTTTGCGGCGGTACTGTTCAAAACAGATTTTTTGGTGGAATTAAGTATTGATAGTTTTTGTTCTGAAGGAAAACGACGTTCTGAGAAGAACTAGTCACCTTTGGTCACTAGCCCCACCTTATTTAGGCCAAATTCTGTCGGTTTCCAAGGGTTCTGGACACTTTTAGTTTTCTAGCATAGGATTTTATTGCCTATTGCGTTGTCTTCAATCTCTTGTTTGCTCAGTTTATTTTGATTTTTCTTTATGATTTATTCCTGTAACCCGTTCTGCTAACTAGAGTCGTCAAGTGTAGGTTGATCTAGAAATAGAAAACACTTTACATAGGTTACGAAAGGAAGCTCGTGTCAACATCATGGTTGTTGCACAACAACAAACACTCAAGGAACTTGTTGCTCCTAACTTGGAAAACCAACCATTATGCATAAACATAGACACTAATGTGAACTTTGACCTCAAATTTGGGTTTTATACATTTGCTGCCAACATTCAATGGTCTTGCAGGAGAAGATGCTCACATGGTTTGTGTTGGCATGAAACCGAATGGAGTTGAAGAGGAACAAGTTAAGTTGAAAGCTTTTCTTTTCTCTTTAAAAGGGGCAACGAAAGCATGGTTTTTTTTTTATTCTCTCGAGTTCCATTGACACTTGAAATGCCATGAGGAAGATCTTCCTTGAAAAATATTTCCCAGCATCTTGAGTTGCCAATATAAGAAAAGAAATATGTGGGATTCAACAATCTCATGGAGAAACACTCGCTAAGTATTGGAAAAAATTTAAGCTATTGAGCATTTAATGGCCTCATAATCAAATACTTGATTAGTTGCTCATTCAATACTTCTATGAAGGATTAATGCCTATTGATTGTAGTATCATTGATGCTGCAAGTGGAGGGGCATTGGTAGATAAGACACCCGTGTTGCACACCAATTAATCTCAAACATGGCAGCCACCACAAAAGAAAACACAAAATCTTCCTCCTCCAAACCCTAAATCATGTGTTCTTTCATCTTTTTATTTAATTGTTCAATAAACATGCAAGGCTAGACTCTTTGGTTGCAAGGACACAAACACCTTCAGATTTCAAGAACCGTGAGATTTATTCTTCCTTCTATTTTCAGTTTATGTTATGAAAGAGTATGATTGTTTTCCTATGCATATTTCCTATGATTGTTGTTGATGATTGCTAAAGCGGACTCTAAGTTATTGTTGTGAACAATATATTGCTAAGTTTAATATCAAAACTAGAGTTGTGATATATGAACGTGTGAAGCAACTAAGCTTGATAATTGTGGTGGAACTACATTATTGAACTTAGGGAGAAGATAAGAATAAATTGACACAAGTTGCAGACAACTTGTATGTTAATTTTGATGAAATTATCTAGTTCTTAAAGCTACCATTAAATTGAATCATTAGTGCAAACACTTTGATTGTTTGTTGGTTAGGATTAGTTATGCGGCGGATCCATTAATTAATCACGTAAAGAAAAGATAAAATTTCAGAACATAAATTGCAATTTTTGTTTCAAGGATCGATTCTAATTTCCGTAGGTGGATGTATGCTTGTGACCAAGGTTTGTTTTTTTGATAAGTTTCGGTTTTAATTGATTTTGTTTGCTAGTTTAATTGCTGTCATAGTTTAGATAATCACAAACCCCCAATCACATAACATACAACATAAAAATCTGACTTGAAACTTCCTCGTGGGATCGACCCCTTGCTTGCTCTATACTATCTTGTGTGTTTTAAGTTAGGATAATTAATTTGAGCGACCAGTGACATCGCAATAAATTTTGGCTTTTCTCTATTCTCCAGGATCTATTGGAACTTGGAATGCTATGAAGAAGATTTTTACGGAGAAATATTTCACGACATCTCGAGTTGCCAATATAAGAAAGGAAATATGTGGGATTCGACAATCTCATGGAGAGCCACTTTCCGAGTATTGGGAAAGATTTGAGCAACTATGTATTCAATGCCCTCATCATCAAATACCCGATCAATTGCTCATTCAATATTTCTATGAAGGATTGATGCCTACTCGACGAGTAGTATCATTGATACTGTAAGTGGAGGCGCATTGGTGAATAAGACACCCGAGGTCGCACGCCAATTGATCTCAAACATGGCAGCCAATTCAAAAGCAGTTTAGCACTCGTGGAGACCTCTCCAACAAGCGAGTAAATGAGGTAAGTATTTCTAACCTTGAAAATAAAGTTAATGATCTTACTTCTCTTGTGCGTTCTTTGGCTTGTGGAAATGTGCAGCGGTGAAAGTTTGTAGCATATGTTCCTTACAAGGACATGCTTGGATATGTGCCCAACAATGCAAGAAGATTACATTGAACAAGCTCATGCAATTGATGGAGCATTCAACGGACAACCCCAGCGTAAATATGATCCCTTTTCCAACACGTACAATCCTGGATGGAGAGATCATCCCAATTTACGCTACAGCAACCCATCCCAACAAGGCAATCCAGGCCGACAGTTCCATCCACAAGGATTTCAGCCCCAACAAAATTATCAAGCAAGACAACCCGCTCCATTCACAAACTCCAATGTTATGGGGTCGTCATCCAATGATGAACTTCGTGAGATGATGAAAACTTTGGCTTCTAATACTGTTACCTTGCAACAAAATGTCATGTCTTTTCAACAGGAAACAAGGTCAAGTATTCACAACTTGGAGAAGCAAATGGGGCAAGTAGCTTCAAGTGTAGGGAAATTGGAAGCACAAATAAATGGAAAATTGCCCTCCCAAGCATTGAATCCAAAAGAGAATGTTAGTGCTATCATGCTGCGAAGTGGGAAAGAACTTGAAGAGAAAAAGTTGAAACAAATTGAGATGGAGGAGGAAGAAGAGATAGAAACTGAATTGAGTACAAAGAAAGAACATCCTCCTCCTCCACAAACTGAAACAAAGACAAAGACTCCAAAGGTAATTTTTCACTCAATCAATTCCAATTTTAAAACATTTTCCACCCTTTCCTGTGAGTTCTTCTAGGTCAAAGAAAGAAGACAAAGAAAAAGAGATCTTAGAGGTTTTCAAGAAAGTGGAACTGAACATTCCTTTGCTTGATGCTATCAAGCAAATTCCCAAGTATGCAAAATTCTTGAAGGAGTTATGTACTACCAAGAGAGCTTTCAAACTGAAAGGTCATGAAACGGTAAGTATGGGTGAAGTTGTATCTGCCGTTGTTCAAAAGAATCTGCCTTTGAAACAAAAAGACCCAGGTGCGTTTACTATCCCATGTGTTATTGGTAATGCTAGTTTTAAAAGAGCTTTATGCGATTTAGGTGCATCCATTAGTGTTATGCCCAAACATGTTTATGATTCTCTTAGTCTTGAGCCTTTGACTAAAACTAGCATTATAATACAACTTGCGGATCGTAGTTTTGTTTACCCACTTGGTGTGATAGAAGATGTCCTAGTCAAGATTGATAGTTTGGTTATTCCATGTGATTTTTATATTCTTGATATGGAACATGATTCTTGTGATTCGTCAACCATCACTCCTATATTATTTAGGAGACCATTCTTGAAAACCGCCAACACAAAGATTGATTGTGGTAAGGATACCTTGTCTATGGAGGTAGGAGATGAAAAAATTGAATTCAATTTTCATGATGCAATGAAATATCCTTATAGCAATGTTTATTCTATCACATGCTATGATCAAATTGATAAGTGTGTGCAGCGAGTTTGTGATTTTGATTGCGAAGACGGATTCAACATAGTTTTGAGCTATGGCTATGATTTCACCAAGATAGAAGAGATGGAGAGGCACGTGTGTGTTCCCCAAAACGTGCACGAATCAGTATTGGCCTTACAAGCTTTGCAAACCATTCCCCATGGTAATGTCTTTGTTGATTTGGTACTCTCACATAAAAAGCTTTTGCCATCTATTTTACAGGCCCCTGAGTTAGAATTAAAACCTTTGCCCGATAATTTGAAGTATGTATTCATTGGCGACAACAATACACTTCTTGTTATCATAGCAAAAGGTTTAACAAGTATGCAAGAGGAAAAACTTGTGAAGTTGTTGTGTGATCACAAGACGGCCATTGGATGGACTTTAGCCGACATCAAGGGCATTAGTCCCTCAATATGTATGCATCACATACTATTGGAGGACAACACAAAACCAACAAGGGAAATGCAAAGGAGGTTGAACCCGCCTATGATGGAGGTAGTGAAAACTGAAATTTTGAAATTGTTAGATGTAGGAGTCATTTACCCCATCACTGACAGTAAATGGGTTGCGCCAATCCATGTGGTGCCTAAAAAGACCGGAATCACATTGGTGAAAAACAAAAATGATGAGCTCATTCCTACTCGCATCTCAAGTGGATGGAGAATGTGTGTTGATTACAGAAAGCTCAATCTTTCTACACGCAAAGATCATTTCCCATTACCATTCATGGATCAAATGCTTGAACGCCTAGCGTGTAAGTCTTTTATTTCTTTCTTGATTGATATAGTGGATATAATAAATTTGTTGTTAATCTTGAAGATTAAGAAAAGAATACCTTTACATGTTTATTTTGTATATATGCATATAGGAGAATGCCTTTTGGTCTCTGTAATGCTCCTGCAACTTTTCAAAGATGTATGATGAGTATATTTTCTGACTATGTTGAAAGAATAATCGAGGTTTTTATGGATGATTTCACGGTGTATGGTGATTCTTTTGATAGATGTCTAGAAAATTTATCTTTGATCTTGAAAAAGTGCATTGAAACTAACCTTGTCTTGAACTATGAAAAGTGTTATTTTATGGTAGAACAAGGAATAGTTCTTGGGCATGTTGTGTCTTCACGTGGATTAGAGGTTGATAAAGCTAAGATAGATGTTATTTCATCATTGCCTTAACCCTCATGCGTGAGGGAGGTTCGTTCTTTTCTAGGCCATGCAGGTTTCTATCGACGCTTTATCAAAGATTTCTCGAAGATTACAGCACCCTTGTGCAAACTATTAGCCAAAGAAGTGGATTTTGTGTTTGATCAAGCATGTAAAGATGCCCATGATGAGCTTAAGAGACGTGTCACATCTGCCCCTATCATCCAACCACCAAATTGGGATGAACCTTTTGAGATAATGTGTGATGCGAGTGACTATGCGGTAGGAGTTGTGCTTGGGCAAAGAATTGGGAAGAATTTGCATGTTATCGCCTATGCTTCTCGTATGTTGGATGGAGCACAATGCAATTACCATACAACTGAAAAGGAACTTTTTGCAGTGGTGTTTGCTTTTGAAAAATTCAGGTTATATTTACTTGGTACAAAAGTCATTGTTTTTACTGACCATGCAGCTCTCAGGTATCTTTTGAAGAAAAAGGAGTCCAAACCAAGAATGATTAGGTGGATCTTGCTGTTACAAGAATTCAATCTTGAGATCAAAGACAAAAAAGGTGTTGAAAACCATGTGGCTGATCACTTGAGCCGGCTAAGGACCGAGGATATACAGATTGAAACAATAAGAGAGACATTCCCTGATGAGCAGTTGTATATGTTGCATTCCTCTACAAGACCATGGTATGCTAATTTGGTAAACTATTTAGTTACCAAAGAATTCCCTCCAGGTTTGTCTAAACCCCAAAAAGATAAGTTACGAGCTGATGCTAAATATTATTTTTGGGACGATCCTTACCTTTGGAAATTTTGTGCGGAGCAAATAGTTAGGAGGTGTGTACCACAAGATGAATTTCATTCTATTCTCACTTTTTGTCATTCTCATTCTTGTGGTGGGCATTTTAGAGCAAAAAGAACAACCCACAAGGTACTTGAAAGTGGTTTCTATTGGCCTTCTATTTTTAAAGATGCATCACTTCTGCAAATCATGTGAAAAATGCCAAAGAACAGGTAATATCACTCATAAGAATCAAATGCCTTTAACGAATATTCTTGTAAGTGAAATTTTTGATGTTTGGGGTATTGATTTTATGGGTCCATTTCCGTCTTCTTTTGACAATCTTTATATTCTTCTTGCTGTTGATTATGTGTCTAAATGGATTGAGGTGAAAGCCATACAAACTAACGATGCTAAGGTTGTTTTAGATTTTGTCAAGACTCACATATTTGACAGGTTTGGAATCCCTAAAGCTATCATTAGCGATCGTGGCACTGATTTCTATAATCGTTCCATGGAAGCATTGCTACGCAAATATCATGTGACTCATGAACTTCCACAGCATATCATCCTCAAATGAATGGCCAAGCTAAAATTTCAAATCGAGAAATCAAGTCCATTTTGGAGAAAACAGTGCAACCTAATCGGCGAGATTGGGGTCTACGTCTTGGAGATGCACTTTGGGCTTATCGGACAACTTATAAATCACGTATAGGAATGTCACCTTATAGAATGATTTATGGGAAAGCATGTCATCTACCGTTGGAGCTTGAACACTGATTGTGCATCAAAAGTATTGTTAAATCTCTTATTTTACATATGTATTTATTAGTTTTATTTGGGATTTTATAATAATTTATGTGCTTTTAGTAAATTTCTCTTAATGTTTCGACAAGTTTTTTGAGCTTAAATGAATTATTTCAGAAATTTAAATGTCGAAATTTGGAAGAAAGAATTGGAGGAGAAATCTATGGAAAGCTAGAGGAAAGATTGTTACTTTATCTTGGGTAAAAAAAGACAAAAGATTCAGCTAAAAATGAGGAAGAAAATCGGACACAAAAATCTTCTACAAGTTGCCGAAATAATAAGTTTTTCAGAACACCTTTCGGAGTTTCAGTCATAACTTTTGACTCCGAGATCCAAATTGTATGGTTCTTGATGTTCTGGAAAGCTAACAAAAAGGCCTACAACTATGTGTCTAATAGCTGTCTCCAGAAAACGCTTCTAAAGTGGGGTAAAGTGCAGTACAAAGTTGGCATCAAATCAGGCACAAGAATATGCTCCAAGTTGCCAACATAATGAGTTTTCCAGAACACCTTTCGGCGTGTCGGTCATATCTTTTGACTCAGAGATCCAAATTATATGGTTTTTAATGTTCTGGAAAGCTAACAGAAAGGGCTATAAATATGTGTCTAATAGCCTTCTCCAAAGAACGCTCAAAAAATAGGGTTAAATTGCAGTCCAAGTTAGCTTCAAATCTGTCTTGCAATATTTTCCGAGATTGTGTTTTGTTCTTCTTGTTTTAGATTTCAGTTTTATTTAAGTTGTAAAACTTATTATTCCAATTTGATTCAGGTTATTTCATGTTTATTAAAGTGTTTTTATATATAATTATGGTTGGCTAATCTCTTTCTTGGATCCAAATCAAGGATGATGGTGATTGAGGTGAGTTCTTTAAGATATGAATGAATCCTAATGTCTATCTTCACTTTTTCTTCATGAATGTTTTGTTATTGCAAAGAAATTTTAGAAATCATCTAAGTAATGTTATAATCTTGAATTTTTATGAACAAAACTTAGTTTTGGTATAGAGATTGCTTGATTCAATGTCTTACTTAATATGAAAATACTTGTTTATTCTTAAGCAATAATCATCTTCATGTTTTAGATCTTCATCGTAATATCTTCGATATAATATCACCATCGTTGATATTAGGTTGAGTTATCTTATATATGTTGAAGGATTCACCAATACATCACCATCAAAATTGATTTGGAACCAAGACTTACCTTTTCTTATCATTTAAATCTAATTACTCTCTTTTATCTTAGAAAACAAATTCATTCATCATTCTCCTAAAATATTTTTGTTGTTACCTAGCTTAATTTATAAATCTAGCTCTCTGTGGATATGACCTCGATCTTACCGAGTTAATTGCTACATCGCACACTCATGCACTTGTGAGTTAAAACAAGCCGATCATAAATAGCGGTCAAGCAATTTTGGCGCCGTTGCCGGGGAGCTAGCAAGCAAAGGTAACAAATTTAGTTTTGATTATTGGAAAAAAAATATACAAAATAAAAAAAAACTCAAATGGCTGGTCTAACCGCCTAAAAAAAAAGTAAAAAATAAAATAAAAATTGACCTCTGCTTTTTGGATATTGGACTGTGGACGGATATTGGACTGTGGACTGGACTACTAATTATTGGATTATGGCTGGTTCAACCGCCTCTTGTTTATTTTATTTTATTTTATTATGCTTTTTTATCTAATATTTACTGTTTTAAGTTCTTGGCCAGTATATCGCCTTTTTATTCATGCTTGTTACATTTATCTTTTATTGTTTTTTGTTGTTAATATTGCTTATTTTTTTTTGTGTTTTTCCTATTTTGTTGTATTTTTTTTTTCTTTCAGCTATTACTTTATCTTTGAAGTGTCATTTACTTTTATTTGCAATCTTGTTTATTTCTCCTTTCCTTTCATATTCAGATAATTGTCATATTGTATTCCATCATGGCTAATGTTGAAGATATAGAGGGTGAAGGAGTGTTCAAGGTAATGGACCTCCACAATTCAATGATCAACCTAATTTTCGAACCCTTCGAGAGTATCTTCACCCGGCAAGACAAAGTACACCTTCGTGTATTATATTGCCTCTTAACCAACAAGCTTTCAATTTGAAACCGGGCATGATTCAACTTCTTCCCACATTTCATGGTATGGATTCGAAAATCCATACATACACATTAAGGAGTTTGAAGAAGTATGCAATACCTTTATTGATAGAACATGCACGGAGGAAACCATTCGACTTAAATTGTTCCCATTCTCTCTAAAGGATAAAGCCAAGCTTTGGCTAAACTCCCTGCGTCCTAGGTCTATAGGTACATGGAGAGAAATGCAAGCTGAATTTTTGAAAAAATACTTCCCCACTCATAGGACAGCAGCCTTACAACGTCAAATGATGAATTTTTCTTGTAGTCCAAATGAGTCATTTCACCAAGCTTGGGAAAAGTTTAAAGACTTGTTGAATGCTTGTCCCCACCATGGTTTTGAAATGTGGAGGTTAGTGAGTTTCTTCTATGACTCTCTTACCGCAGATTTTAAAAAGCTAGTGTCAACCATGTGTAATGGTGAGTTTTATGACAAAGAACCAAGTGAAGCCTTTGATTTTTTGATCAATTGGCTGAAAACACAAAGCAATGGGAAACTTCTCTCCTATTCAAGTTGAATCTAGAAACACCGTTTCTCATTCAAGTGGGAGGTTTCAATTGAAAGAGACTGATGACCTTAATGCTAGATTAGCCTCATTGGCTAGAAAAGTAGAGTCTCTTGAGATTAAAAAAGTGCATGTCATAAGTGAACAACAAGAGGAAAGTTGTATTGTTTGTGAGGGTAAAGGGCATAGGACAAATGAGTGCCCTACTATTCCAGCTTTCAAGGAGGTGTTATATGGCCAAACTTCTGATTCAAGTAATGTTAGAAAGCCATTTTCAAACCAAGCAAGCAATCCCTACTCTGATACTTATAATCCTGGATGGAGGAACCACCCAAATTTTGGATGGAGAAATGAGGGCTCTTCAGTACCTCAAACATTTCAACCTCCACCCCAACAATTTCATGCTCCCACACATAACACATACCAACCCCCTCATAAGAGATCCCTAGAGGATACTCTTCAACAGTTCATGCAAACACAAGGAGGAATCAACAACCAAGTTAACAAATTTCAAGATCAGACCAATAGGACCTTAGATGACATTCAAGTCAACTAACCAAGTTGACTCAATCACTAAGCATTCAAGAGAAGGAAAAATCCCAGCTCAACCAATGCCAAATCCTAGAGGTCGGATGCATATAAGTGAATCCTCACCCGGTGAATCCTCAAACCATGAACAAATCCAAGCCATCACCACCCTCAGAAGTGGAAAGATTATTGACAAAGCTATAGGTTTTGGGATTCCTAAAGGAATTGTGGAGGAGAAATCCAGGGAAAGTGAAGAAGGAATCAAAACACAAGTGACAAATGAGAGCTTGAGTGAGAAAGAAGGTGAGATAAATGAGAAAGAGAAGAGTGAGAAAGGAGATGATTCAACAAAAAATGGAGGCAAAGTGAGTGATTTAGAATTTGTTCCTAGACCACCATTTCCACAAAGGTTAGGAAAATCTAAACATGATCTTATGAACTCGGAAATCTATGAATTGTTCAAACAAGTAAAGGTAAACATTCCACTCCTTGATGCAATTAAACAAGTCCCATCTTATGCAAAGTTCCTTAAAGACTTATGCACAGTCAAAAGAAGATTGAATGTGAAAGAAAAAGCCTTTCTAACTGAACATGCCGAGTGCCATCATCCAGTTTAAGACCCCTCCCAAATACAAAGATCCTGGTTGTCCCACCATTTCATGCATTATTGAAAGTCATAAGATAGACCAAGCTTTGTTGGATTTAGGAGCAAGTGTGAATTTAATACCCTACACTTGTTTACAAACAATTAGATCTAGGGAAATCAAGCCTACTCGAATCACCTTTCAATTAGGTGATAGGTCAATCAAGATTCCTAGGGGTGTTGTTGAGGATGTATTGATCCAAGTAGATAAATTCTACTTTCCTGTTGATTTTGTAGTGTTAGACACCTCACTGTTCAAGGTTCTAATGCTTCCATCCCAGTCATCTTAGGTAGACCTTTCCTAGCTACATCCAATGCTTTAATTAACTGTAGGAATGGGGTGATGAAATTGTCTTTTGGAAATATGACATTGGAGATGAATATTTTCAATATTTCCAAACAAATTGGTGAACATGAGGACATTAGAGAGGTGGATTTGATTCAAACTGTTTGTCAAGAACACTTTGAGAGAGAAGGGATAAAGGATCCATTAGAGAGAACTTTAATTCATGATGAAAGATTTTGTTCTTTGGAATGTGTTGATGAGGAAGTAAGAGAACTCGAGACATATCTAGATCCAATGCCTATTATGTCAACAGGTCAATGGACTCCATTGTTTGAGCCTTTGATTTCAGCCCAAGTGAAAGTTGAGACATCTCTTGTTCAACCTTATAAGCCAGAAAGGAAGCCTTTACCGAGTGATCTTAAGTATGCATTTCTAGGGGAAGATGAATCATATCCTATTGTGATTTCATCAAAACTTAGCATAGAGCAGGAACAAAAGCTTTTGAAAGTGGTGAGAAAACACAAGAAAGCAATTGGGTGGACAATTACTGACTTGAAAGGAATTAGCCCTCTTTTATGTACACATAGAATCTATCTTGAAAAAGAGGCTAAATCTGTGAGTCAAATGCAAAGACGATTGAACCCAACCATGAAGGAAGTAGTGAGAGGAGAAGTTCTTAAGTTACTTGATGCAGGTATCATTTATCCCATTGCAAACTCGAAATGGGTTAGTCCAACCCAAGTTATCCCTAAGAAATCTGGAGTCACGGTAGTGAAGAATGCAAATAATGAGCTAGTGCCAACTAGAATCCAAACTGGATGGCGTATGTGCATTGATTACCGTAAGTTGAACATGGTGACTAGGAAGGACCATTTTCCTCTTCCATTTTTAGACCAAGTGCTTGAAAGAGTAGCAGGAAGAGCTTTCTATTGTTTTCTTGATGGATACTCAGGTTACAACCAAATTGAGATTTCATTAGAAGACCAAGAAAAAACCACGTTCACTTGTCCTTTTGGTACCTATGCTTATAGAAGAATGCCCTTTGGCTTGTGTAATGCACCAGCCACTTTTCAAAGGTGTATGATGAGTATCTTTAGTGACATGGTGGAAAATTTTTTGGAAGTTTTCATGGATGATTTTTCAGTTTATGGGGATTCTTATGAGTTGTGTCTAATGCATTTGGAAAAAGTTCTTGAAAGGTGTGAGGAGAGCAATCTTGTACTTAATTGGGAGAAATGTCATTTTATGGTGACACATGGCATTGTCTTAGGTCACATTGTCTCTTCAAAAGGGATAGAGGTAGATAAGTCAAAAGTTGAAGTCATTCAAAATTACCTACCCCGGGATCGTGAAAGATGTGAGATCCTTTTTAGGACATGCTTGGTTTTTACCGAAGATTCATTCATTCATTCGAGTACCATTGCCAAACCATTGTGTAACTTGTTGTCACAAGATGCCCAATTTGATTGGACATCAAAATGTCAAGAAGCTTTTGAAAAGCTTAAAGGGTTGTTGACCACTACACCAATCATGCAAGCTCCTGATTGGTCTTTACCATTTGAATTGATGTGTGATGCTAGTGATTTTGCAATAGGTGCTGTTTTAGGGCAAAGAAAAGATAAGAAACCTCATGTAATTTATTATGCTAGTAAGACTTTGAATGATGCTCAATTGAATTACACTACAACTGAAAAAGAACTCTTAGCTGTGGTATTTGCTTTAGATAAGTTTCGGTCTTATTTGGTTGGATCTCTTGTTATTGTTTTCACTGATCATGCAACGATCGAAATACTTGCTCACAAAACAAGATTCCAAGCCACGTTTGATGCGATGGATCCTCTTACTCCAAGAGTTTAACCTTGAAATTCGAGATAAAAGGGAGTAGAGAATGTAGTGGCTGATCATTTATCCCGCTCTTTCAAACTATGAGAACATAGTAGATGAATCTCTAATAAATGAACTCTTTGTTGATGAAAATTTATTTTTGCACGTAATGTCTCCAACATTGGCTCTCCATGGTATCGTTGACATAGCAAATTACCTAGCCACAAGTCGATTCCTTCTCATTGGTCTAAACTTGACAAACATAAATTCTTGCGTAACGTGTGTACCTTTTTTGGGATGACCCCTACCTATTTAAATACTCGCTCGACCAAATTGTTAGGCGGTGCATCCCTGATCATGAAATTCCAAGTGTCATTAATTTTTGTCATGCATTAGCCTGTGGTGGGCATTTTTCTTCCAAGAAAACCACTGCCAAGATCTTGCAAGTGTGGTTTTTATTGGCCCACCATGTTTAAAGATGTCCATGCGTTACGTGTTGCATGTGATCGATGCCAACGCCTAGGTAATCTCACTCGGCGTAACATGATGCCCCTTAATCCCATTCTTGTTTTGGAAATATTTGATTGTTGGGGATTGATTTCATGGGACCTTTTCCAAGTTCATTTGGTTACCAATTCATCCTGGTTCGTTGTTGATTATGTGTCTAAATGGGTGGAGGCCATTGCATCTCGAACCAATGACCATCGAGTTGTGGTCAAATTCTTGAAAGAACATATTTTCTCTCGTTTTGGCATGCCCGAGGCTATGATTAGTGATGGGGAAAACATTTTTGTAACAAGCCTGTTGGGATTTTGATGAGAAAATATGGTGTGATTCACAAGGTCGAGTACCCTTATCACCCACGGACTAATGGCCAAGTCGAGTTGGCAAATAGGGAAATCAAGAACATTCTAGAGAAACAGATCAACCCAAACCGTAAAGATTGGTCCTTACGACTAGTCGATGCTTTGTGGGCATATCGCACCGCTTACAAGACCTCTTTAGGCATGTCTCCTTATAGGATAGTTTATGGAAAGCCTTGTCATCTCCCTGTTGAGATTGAGCACCGTGCATATTGGGCCATTCGGCAATTCAATGACAATGAAAATGAGATTGGAAAAATAGAAAACTTCAATTGGATGAATTAGAGGAGTTGAGAAATGATGCATTCGAAAATGCAAAAATTTCAAAACATAAGATGAAAACTTTGCATGATAAACATATTCTTAGAAAATCCTTTCATGTTGGTCAAAAGGTTCTCTTGTATAATTCACGATTACATCTTTTCCTGGGAAGTTGAGAACAAAATGGATTGGTCCATTTGTGATTAAATCCATCTCTAAGCATGGTGTCGTTGAGGTAGAAAATCATAAGAATGAAAATGTTTTCACAATGAAATGGTCATCGATTGAAACCTTATCTTGAAAACTTTGTGGCTGAAGTTGAGAAAATTGATCTTGATGATACAATGCCATTGCGAGATCGTAATTAATGTGTTTTTATTTATTTTTTTGTTTTTTTGTTTTTTTCTCTCTCTTGTTCTTCCAACTCTTGTTTACTTGTTCATGCATTAGGGACAATGCATTATTTTAAGTTAGGGGTATGAGGTTTTGTTTTATTTTCAAAAAAAAAAATTGGTTTGATATTTTCTTTTAGTTGTGATATGCGAGTTAAAAAAGAAGAAGAAAAAAGCTCAAGCAAGAAGTCGACTCATGTCCAATTCAATCAGACATTCATCCTTGAAAAAAAGGAGTAATGAGTTTTCTAATCTTTATTCTTTTTTTACTTAAGGATAATTTAAAACTTAATTTTGGATATTTGATTGTGTTGAATGTTTGAGATGGCCATGCTTGTTTGAAAGAAAAAAAAATGCATTTGTATGTGAGTGAGACTTAATTAGGATCAACATTACATTTTTGGATTCATTATTGTGTTGAACATTGCATGCTTTAATTTGGGATAGATAATATCTTATAAAGCAAGATATAACATATTTTGTTTTTCTTTAAGATTATTGAAGTACATCTTTCCTTAAAAAATTGTGTGAGTTGTGTGATTATGCATAAAAGATGAGTGTGATGCTTTACTTGTGATCATCCCTTTTAATCTAGTCCTAAACAAGGTTTAAGTAAATAGAGTAATAATTAAATAAATAGATGTGTGCAAAGTTCAACCTACTCCAATGTTTTGAGTTGCTCAGTAACTAGGGGTATTCATCACAAATGTTTATCTTTACGTCAAACGGCAGCTTGAAATATGAGTATGCAAAGCACTTTAAGTGTGTGACTTTGTGAGTAACCGGGTGCATTCATCACAAATGTTTGTATTCGCGTCAAAAGGGAAGTGACCACTTAAAGAAAAAGAACAAATAAAGTTCACACAAAAGAAAAAAAAAAGAAAAAAATATATATAGATAGTTATTTCTCTAGTTTGCTACCTTGTTTGTAGTGGAAAGAAGGGAAGATTACAAGTCGAGTTTTCGCATGAATTAATTATGTTGGTTGCATGATAAATACGATTGAATTTGGAATTTTGTATGGATATTTGATTTAGAGAATGTGAGTATGTTTATTTTTCTTTATTCGCTATTGTGTACACACCAAGTTGAAGATACCAATGTTTGCATGATAGGTCCTTTAAGTGTAATGAGTCGAATCTAATTATGGTTATTATTATTTTTATTTCAACGGTTTTATGTTTTGTTTTGCTTGAGGACTAGCAAAATCTAAGTTGGGGGGTGTGATTGTGCATCAAAAGTATTGTTAAATCTCTTATTTTACATATGTATTTATTAGTTTTATTTGGGATTTTATAATAATTGATGTGCTTTTTAGTAAATTTCTCTTAATGTTTCGACAAGTTTTTTTTGAGCTTAAATGAATTATTTCAGGAAATTTAAATGTCGAAATTTGGAAGAAAGAATTGGAGGAGAAATCTATGGAAAGCTAGAGGAAAGATTGTTACTTTATCTTGGGTAAAAAGAAGAAAGATTCAGCTAAAAATGAGGAAGAAAATCGGACACAAAAATCTTCTACAAGTTGCCGAAATAATAAGTTTTTTCAGAACACCTTTCGGAGTTTCAGTCATAACTTTTGACTACGAGATCCAAATTATATGGTTCTTGATGTTCTGGAAAGCTAACAAAAAGGCCTACAACTATATGTCTCATAGCTGTCACCAGAAAACGCTTCTAAAGTGGGGTAAAGTGCAGTACAAAGTTGGCATCAAATCAGGCACAAGAATATGCTCCAAGTTGCCAACATAATGAGTTTTCCAGAACACCTTTCGGCGTGTCGGTCATATCTTTTGACTCAGAGATCCAAATTATATGGTTTTTAATGTTCTGGAAAGCTAACAGAAAGGGCTATAAATATGTGTCTAATAGCCTTCTCCAAAGGACGCTCAGAAATAGGGTTAAATTGCAGTCCAAGTTAGCTTCAAATCTGTCTTGCAATATTTTCCGAGATTGTGTTTTGTTCTTCTTGTTTTAGATTTCAGTTTTATTTTAGTTGTAAAACTTATTATTCCAATTTGATTCAGGTTATTTCATGTTTATTAAAGTGTTTTTATATATAATTATGGTTGGCTAATCTCTTTCTTGGATCCAAATCAAGGATGATGGTGATTGAGGTGAGTTCTTTAAGATATGAATGAATCCTAATGTCTATCTTCACTTTTTCTTCATGAATGTTTTGTTATTGCAAAGAAATTTTAGAAATCATCTAAGTAATGTTATAATCTTGAATTTTTATGAACAAAACTTAGTTTTGGTATAGAGATTGCTTGATTCAATGTCTTACTTAATATGAAAATACTTGTTTATTCTTAAGCAATAATCATCTTCATGTTTTAGATCTTCATCGTAATATCTTCCGATCTAATATCACCATCGTTGATATTAGGTTGAGTTATCTTATATATGTTGAAGGATTCACCAATACATCACCATCAAAATTGATTTGGAACCAAGACTTACCTTTTCTTATCATTTAAATCTAATTACTCTCTTTTATCTTAGAAAACAAATTCATTCATCATTCTCCTAAAATATTTTTGTTGTTACCTAGCTTAATTTATAAATCTAGCTCTCTGTGGATATGACCTCGATCTTACCGAGTTAATTGCTACATCGCACACTCATGCACTTGTGAGTTAAAACAAGCCGATCATAAATAGCGGTCAAGCAAACACAAAGCTTTTTGGGCCATTAAACAATGTAACATGGATTATGATGCTGCTGGGGTTGCAAGAAAACTGCAACTACAAGAGTTGGAAGAGATTCGAAATGATGCTTACGAGAATGAAAGGATTTACAAAGAAAAGACTAAGAATCTTCATGACCGAATGCTTACAAGAAAGGAGTTTCATGTTGGAGACAAAGTCCTTTATCATTTGCGTTTGAAACTTTTTCCTGGAAAATTGTGCTCTCGTTGGATTGGACCCTTTGTTGTTTCTAATGTTTTTCCTTATGGTGTAGTTGAAATTACAAGTTTAGAAACCAACAAAGTACTCAAGGTCAATGGGCATCGTTTGAAACCTTTCTATGAAGGTTGGACGACAGAACTCACCACTTCTATAGAGTTAGCTGAACCAATCTATGAAGAATGAGCATGCCACATGTCAAGCCAATGACACAAAACAAAAGCGCTTACTGGGAGGCAACCCAACACAAAAAAACAGATTTGCTTTCTTTTCTTTATCTTTTATATTTTTGCATTTTATTTCATTTTTGTCATTCTCCTATATTCCTTTTCTTTTATTTTCAACATTGAGGACAATGTTGTGTTTTAAGTGTGGGGGTATTAGGAAAATGTTAGTTTTATTTATTTATTTTTGTTTTATTTATTTTTCCCAAAAAAAGAAAAAAATCTATGATTGATCCTTTTGAACTCCCATTGGTTTTTGAGAATATGAGTATTATGTATGGGAATTAAGTGAGATAGATGAATATATAAATCAAATGAATGAGTGTGCATGCAAGTTTTAATTTTTAATTGGTTTAGGGATTGACTCGGAAAATATGTCATGGGGACTTTATAGTGTTATACCAATGTAAGCTTTTGCGCCTACAACATTATATTCTTTGATTGTTCGTTCTTTCAATGATATGCATCTCTAGAATTTGCTTCATATCTTGTTGAGATTACAATCACATTACATATATACATGAGGATGATAGAGGCATTAGGAATTTTAACCACTTGAACCAAAAAGTTAACCTAAAGCATATTATCCTTAGTGAGCCCCCTTTGAGCTTGTTTATTTTTTCTTTGTTTCATCCATGTGTAGGCCTTAAATTTTTATATGTTTTCCTTTTTTCCTAGACAAGGATTAAAATATATACTTGTTGATATCTCATAGTATTATGGTTAGAATTATGTGAAAAGAGAAATAAAAAAGTGTTGCTTGATGAAAAAATGGCCAAAGTTGCCAAAGGAAAAACAACAAGAAAAAGAACAAGAAAACGAAAGGAAAGAAATAGAAAAGAGCTTAAAATCGAAAGAAGCTAAGCATTGGTGCTTGAAGATTGAAAATTGATGTGTTTTGATGGAATATCTTGGTTGAAATATTTTTTTTCAGAATGCTCTACTTTCTTTGGTTTGAATCTTTTCTTGTACTCTCTTTTACCTCACCTTAACCATAGCCCCATTACAATCGGAAAATAAGATCTTTTGATTCATGCATTGTTTGTAATATTTTAGTAATGGAAATGAGATTGAAGAGCAAGCTTATGGTAGAACATCTTCATTGATTGAATTTGAGAGATTTAAACACATAAGACATTAACACATGAGTGTTGGAGTGTATATCAATGATAGGACCTATCACTTTGGCATGACATAGATTTCTTTTAAATCCCGAAGAGTAATTGAATTTTGAAGTTTGCATGTAAACAAATTCATAAAGATTTATGTTTTTTTTATCCTTCTCAATTGTATTCTTATTTATAATGTTTGAATTCTTGGATATTGATGGGAGATTAAGAGATTGGTCATAGTTATTTTTATTTTTTATTTTTTTTAAATTCTTTTTACCAATCCTTTCTCGAGGATGAGCAAGTGCTAAGTGTGGGGGTATTTGATGCGACCATATTATTTGATAATTTCATCCATATTTACATAGTGTTTTGCATATGTTTTGTGTATAAAATGCCTTGATATTCTTTGTTTTATGTTTTGAAGGCATTTTTGGATGAAAGATGCAAAAAGGAGTAAATTGGAGGTAATTGGCAGATTTGACGTTCAGTCGATGTATTATGTAGAGCATGAGCTCTAGAGATCGAAATGAAGTGATTCTAGTGGAACTGAAAAGCTAACATCCATACCTTTTTGGAAATGCAATGCAAGAAAAATAAAAGGAGAAAGATCATGGAAATAGTATCCTGCAAAGTGAAATCTCACATTCTGCCAATATTGACCTTTGTCCATTCGAACTTCAATATCTCGAGTGACAGAAGTCCAATTGATGAAAACTCAATGGGAGTGGATTCAGGACTCATAGACCTATAAACGCTCCAAATTTCAGCTCCAAATGATGTCGTATAAAGGAGATATGAATTTTACAAGGGACAACTAAATTCTACCAATTTAAGGAAGGACTATTTGGTAAAATAGACATTAGGGTTTCTAAGCTTATATAAAAGAGAAGAGGAGCAAGGAAGTGACGGCCACCACAAGAGAGAACACAAAAATCTTCCTCCTCCAAACCCTTAATCATGTGTTCTTTCATCTTTTTATTTAGTTGTTCAATAAACATGCAAGACTAGATTATTTTGCTTGGTTGCAAGGACACGGAAACCTTCAGATTTCAAGAACTGTGAGATCTAGTTTTACCTCAATTTTTCAGTTTATATGATGAATATGTTTGCTCTCCTATGCTTATTTTCCTATGATTGTTTATTTAATTGCTAAGAGCGGACTCAAAGTTATTATTGTAGACAATCAATTGCTAAGTTTGATATCAAAACTGGAGTTGTGGTATATGAACTTATGAAGCAACTAAGTTAATAATTGTAGCGGATCTATGTTATTAATCTTAGGGAGAACATTCAATCGAACTAAACATATATTGCGGACAATTATGTTTCTTAATCGATCAATTTATCTAGATTTTAATGCTACCATTGAATCAAATTACTAGTGCGGACACTGTGGTTGTTTGATGGTTGAGGTAAGTTATACGACGGATCCGTCAATGAACCAATTTTAAGAAAAGATAAATATTCAGAATATAAATTAATATGCCATTTCCATGATCAATTCTGATTTGTGTAGGTGGATGTTGATTTGCGACCATGGTTTGCTTTATTGATCAATTTCAGTTTTATATATTTTTCGCTTAGTTTGCTTTAGCCTAGCTTAGACAACTTCCAACGCACCCCCTAATTGCATAACATATAGCACGAAAATATGAACTAAATCATCCTTGTGGGATCGACCCCTTGCTTGCTATATACTATCTTGTTTGATTTGTTTTAAGCTAGGATAATTAATTTGTGCGACCACGACATCGCAACAATAGGCCTTATATTTCTAACCTTGTTCATATCCAAGCCCTTTTTAGTTGGTATTAGATTTCATTTTTATAGGTAAACGAATTTTCCCCCAAGCATGATTGAATTTTGTTGTTGGAGGGGTTGTTAGCCTTGGATTTTCAGACAAATTGATCCTGACTCGACTAGCCCCATTTAAATCGGTATAAGCCTTAGATTTCTATCCTTGTTCATATCCAAGCCCTTTTTTGTTGGTATTAGACTTCAATTTTATGGAAAATACACTTTTCCCACAAACATGATTGAACTTGGTTTTTGGAGGGGGTGTTAGCCTTGGATTTTCGGACAAATTGATCCTGACTCAACGATCCCCATTTAAATGACTATTAGTCTTAGATTTCTAACCTTGTTTGTCTTTCCATATCCAAACCCTTTTTAGTTTGTATTAAACTTAAATTTTATGGGTAATAGACTTTTCCCCCAAACATGATTGAATTTGGTTTTTGGAGGGGGTGTTAGCCTTGGATTTTCAGACAAATTGATCTTGAGTCGACAATCCCCATCTAAATGAGTACTATCCTTAGATTTCTAACCTTCTTCATATCCAAGCCTTTTTAGTTGGTATTAGACTTCAATTTTATGGGTAATAGACGTTTCCCTTAAGCATGATTAAACTTGGTTTTTAGAAGGGGTGTTAGCCTTGGATTTTCGAACAAATTGATCCTAACTCGACGAGCCCCATTTAATTGAGTATTTGCCTTAGATTTCAAACCTTTTTAATATCCAAGTACTTTTTAGTTGGTATTATACTTTAATTTTATGGATAATAGACTTTTACCCCAAGCATGATTGAACTTGGTTTTTGGAGGGGGTGTTAGCGTTGGATTTTTGGATAAATTGATCCTGACTCGACTAGCCCCATTTAAATGAGTATTAGCCTTAGATTTCTAACGTTGTTCATATGCAATCCCTTTTTAGTTGGTATTAGACTTCAATTTTATGGGTAATTGACTTTTCCCCCAAGCATGATTGAATTTTGTTTTTGGAGGGGGTGTTAGCCTTGGATTTTCGAACAAATTGATCCTAACTCGACGAGCTCCATTTAGTTGAGTTTTAGCCTCATATTTCTAACCTGTCATATCCAAGCCCTTTTTAGTTGGTATTAGAGTTAAAATTTATGGGTAATAGACTTTTCCCCCAAACATTATTGAACTTGGTTTTTGGAGGAGGTGTTAGCCTTGGATTTTCGGACAAATTGATCTTGACTCGACTCGACCCATTTAAATGAGTATTAGCCTTAGATTTCTAACCTTGTTCATATCGAAGTCCTTTTTAGTTGGTATTAGACTTTAATTTTATGGGTAATAAACGTTTCTCCAAAGCATGATTGAATTGTGTTTTTGGAGGGGGTGTTAGCCTTGGATTTTCGGACAAATTGATCCTGACTTGATGAGCCCCATTTAAATGAGTATAAGCCTTAGATTTCTAACCTTGTTCATATCAAAGCCCTTTTTAGTTCGTATTAGACTTCAAATTTATGGGTAATAGACTTTTCCCCCAAGCATGAGTGAACTTGGTTTTTGCAGGGGGTGTTAGCCTTCGATTTTTGGACAAATTGATCCTGACTCGACGAGCCCCATTTAAATGAGTAATAGCCTTATATTTCTAACCTTGTTCATATCCAAGCCTGTTTTAGTTGGTATTAGACTTCTTTTTTTGATCAAATGTAAGTATGTATTAGTAGATCAAAGTATACAACAAGCTGAAAAAACAATAGAAGAAAACAGAAGGCACCGTAGAGGAAAGTGATCCTTTGGGCCAAAAGAACGAAGAAACCTAAGGCCAAAACCGAGCCTTGGAAAAAACAAATCTGCTCACAACCCAATTAGAACACTGGCAAGCAAGATAACAAATAAGAAGAAAATAAACTCAACAACTAAATGAGAGAAAACAAATGGAACAAAAAGCAACCTCGTTGGAAGAGAGGCAGCACCCCTGGAGAACACAACCATAACCCAACAACAGAATGACACAAAAGAATGTCCAATCAAGGCTCAGAGCCAACCAAGGAGGAAGGAGTAGAGTGAACAATAATAGCAACCCACCCAAAACCAAGAATCCGGGAACCAAGTCAACCAACGTCAATGGAAAAGTGGTCTTTTTCGTGGAGTGGAACACTGTAAAGAAAATAACTTGGAATCTTCGGAAGAGTTAACAAACAACCTTTTATTCCTCTCTTCCATTTTATGGGTAATAGACTTTTCCCCTAAGCATCATTGAAATTGGTTTTTGGAGGGGGTGTTACCCTTGGATTTTTGGATAAATTGATCTTGACTCGACTCGACCCATTTAAATGAGTATTAGCCTTATATTTCTAACCTTGTTCATATCGAAGTCCTTTTTAGTTGGTATTAGACTTTAATTTTATGGGTAATAAACGTTTCCCCAAAGCATGATTGAACTGGGTTTTTGGAGGGGGTGTTAGCCTTGGATTATCGGACAAATTGATCCTGACTTGACGAGCCCCATTTAAATGAGTATAAGCCTTAGATTTCTAACCTTGTTCATATCAAAGCCCTTTTTAGTTCGTATTAGACTTCAAATTTATGGATAATAGACTTTTCCCCCAAGCATGAGTGAACTTGGTTTTTGCAGGGGGTGTTAGCCTTCGATTTTTGGACAAATTGATCCTGACTCGACGAGCCCCATTTAAATGAGTAATAGCCTTATATTTCCAACCTTGTTCATATCCAAGCCTGTTTTAGTTGGTATTATACTTCAATTTTATGGGTAATAGAGTTTTCCTCCAAACATGATTGAATTTGGTGTTTGGAGGGGGTAATAGCCTTGGATTTTCGGACAAATTGATCCTGACTCGACGAGTCCCATTTAAATGAGTATTAGCCTTAGATTTATAACCTTGTTCATATCCAATCCCTTTTTAGTTTGTATTATACTTCAATTAATGGGTAATAGACTTTTCCTCAAAGCATGATTGAACTTGGTTTTGGAGGGGGTGTTAGCCTTGGATTTTCGGACAAATTGATCATGACTCGACAATCTCCATTTAAATGAGTACTAGCCTTAGATTTCTAACCTTGTTCATATCCAAGCCTTATTAGTTTGTATTAGACTTGAATTTTATGGGTAATAGACTTTTCCCCAAACCATGACTGAACTTGGTTTTTGGAGGGGGTGTTAGCCTTGGATTTTCGGACAAATTGATCCTGACTCGACTAACCCCATTTAAATGGGTATAAGCTTTAGATTTATAACCTTGTTCATATCAAAGCCATTTTTAGTTGGTATTAGACTTCAATTTTATGGGTAATAGACGTTTCCCCAAAGCATGATTGAACTTGGTTTGTGGGTGGGTGTTAGCCTTGGATTTTTGGACAAATTGATGGTGACTCGATGAGCCCCATTTAATTGAGTATTTGCCTTAGATTTGTAACATTTTTAATATCCAAGAACTTTTTAGTTGGTATTAGACTTAAATTTTATGGGTAATAGACTTTTACCCCAACCATGATTGAACTTGGTTTTTGGAGGGGGTGTTAGCCTTGGATTTTCTGACAAATTGATCCCGACTCGACAATCTCTATTTATATGAGTACTAGCCTTATATTTCTAACCTTGTTCATATCCAAGCCTTTTAGTTTGTATTAGACTTGAATCTTATGCGTAATAGACTTTTCCTCCAAGCATGATTGAACTTGGATTTTAGAGGGGGTGTTTGCCTTGAATTTTCGGACAAATTGGTCCGACTCAACTAGCCATATTTAAATGAGTATTAGCCTTAGATTTCTAAATTTTTTCATATCCAAGCCAGTTTATTTTGTATTATACTTCAATTTCATAGGTAACACACTTTTCCCCAAGCTTGATTGAACTTGGTTTTGGAGGGTGTTAGCTTTTGATTTTTGGATAAATTTATCCCGACTCGACGAGCCCCATTTAAATGAGTAATAGGCTTATATTTCTAACCCTTTTCATATCGAAGCCCTTTTTAGTTGGTATTAGACTTCAATTTTATGGGTAATAGACATTTCCCCAAAGCATGATTGAACTTGGTTTTTGGAGGGGGTGTTAGCCTTGGATTTTCGGACAAATTCATCCTGACTCGACGAACCCCATTTCATTGAGTATTAGCCTTAGATTTATAACCTTTTTAATATCCAAGCCTTTTTTAGTTGGTATTATACTTCAATTTTATGGGTAATAACCTTTTCCCCCAAGCATGATTGAACTTGGTTTTTGGAGGGGGTCTTACCCTTGGATTTTCGGACAAATTGATCTTGACTCAACTCGCCCCATTTAAATGAGTATTAGCCTTATATTTGTAACCTTGTTCATATCCAAGCCCTTTTTAGTTGGTCTTAGACTTCATTTTTATGGGCAATAGACGTTTCCCCAAAGCATGATTGGACTTGATTTTTGGAGAGAGTGTTAGCCTTCGATTTTCAGACAAATTGATCCTGACTCGACTAGCCCCATTTAAATTTGTATAAGCCTTAGATTTTTGTCCTTATTCATATCCAAACCCTTTTTACTTGGTATTAGGCTTCAATTTTATGAGAAATACACTTTTCCTCCAAACATGATTGAACTTGGTTTTTGGAGGGGGTGTTAGCTTTGGATTTTCAAACAAATTGATCCTCACTCTACTAACCCCATTTAAATGGGTATAAGCCTTTCATTTCTAACCTTGTTCATATCAAAGCCTTTTTTAGTTGGTATTAAGCTTTAATTTTACGGGTAATGTCGCACGTCCTCGCGGCTTCTCGGGAGGTATCTAGACTCTCGCAGTGGAGTTTTGAAGGAGTCGCCACCTGGCTGTTGAGGGTCGTTAGGAACACCCGATTTGTACTGGTCTGCTCAGAGATTCGAGGGTAAGGGACTGGTTGTGTAAAGGAAAGGTATTAGCACCCCTAATACACCTTACCTGAGATAAGCTGCATTGTGTATTTCGATGTGATTTAAAATGCTTCAATAAGTCGTATTTATTCACAAAAAATGTTAAGATAAAAAAAAATCGATCACCACTTAGAAAAAATCTTGTGAATTTTATGATTATCATTCCCGCTGAATATTTTGGATAAACCCTTTAGAATTTATTTATCCAAACACCGAAAAGTAAATAATAGCATACTATTCCCGCCGAATATTTTGGATAAGATTTATTTATCCAAACACTGAATAGTAAATAATAGCATACTATTTCTCCGAATATTTTGGGTATAAACTTTTAAGATTTATTTATCCGAATATTAGCGGTGAATAATAAATTCCCAAAAAACGATTTTTATACTTTTGAAATATTGGTTTCGAATTTTTACAAAGAAAACACATTTTTTTAATTTTATTTTATATTCTTTTTTCTTAACAAAACAACATAATACAGAATAAATAAAACACAACACACACCCACACAATCTTTTTTATTCTTTTCCATCACATTTTAAAAATCAAATACAATTCACACACACATTGTCTTTTTTATTACATTTCACAAATAACAATTAAAATACAATAAAGTCAAATAAAAACACCTAAACATAAAGAAAAACATAGAAAGGACTTCAGGAACAGTGGCAGCAGTGCAGGGAGGACTGGTGGCGCGTCTGCCACGCGCCACCGGAGAAGATGCGAAACAGGGGGTGGTAGACCAGCCTCTTCCCTTCCTCTCTCTCTCTCGCCGGAGATGGCCTCCTGGTGACCTACAAACAAACAGAAAAACGCACAAAAAAACACATACAAGGCATCTGGGTCGTTCTTCCATCACCGGATATCTTCTTCTTCTTCTCCTCTGCCTTGTTCTCGTCGGCGAGGGCCTTCAATATTGGTTTATAAGACCAACAAACACACAATACAAACACAAAATCCGTTCTCTTTTGCAAATCATAGATCTGCCCTTCTTCTTCCTCTCGCCGGCGACCCAAATTTTGACCAACTTATTTTTTATGTTTCAGAAGAAAAAGAAAAAATAGAAAAAAGACAAAAAAATACAAAAATATCTTGTTACAGGGAAAATTGGACAAATTGAGAGTTTAATAGTCAAATCATGCAAATTGTAAATCAAAGGACTAAATTGAAAAGGATACGCAAGCTGAAGACTGTGTTTGGAATTTTGCATATGAAAAGTCTATAAATAGAGGTTTTAATCAACATAGAAGGGTACCCAAAAAAAGAAAGAAAAGAAAACACACTCAAAAAACCCTAAATTATTTCCCCTCATTCTCCCCTCTCTCCGGGAGCAGCCTCTAGCACCCCTAAAAAACCCTAAAAAAAGGGCATCTTTTCTCTCCAAGAGTGGCTGCAGCCGCTAGCCCCTTGGCAGCGCTGCAACCCCCCCTCTCACAATCTCTCTTTTCCTTTTCCCCTCTCATTCTTTTCTCCGATCATGAATCCTGCCCTTTCACGTTTCACTTTCCCTCACTTTTCTCTCCAGCGACCACCTTAGTTTCTCTTTTCTCATCCGCCAGCCCCACCACAGCAACTCTCCTCTTCAGCAAGCCCCCTCCTTGCTCTCATCTCCTCTCCTAAACATAACCACCATAGCAGAGACCCTCTGTTTCCTCACCCTCTCCGACCAGCCACCTCGTCGAGACAGCTCTCCCTCAGACCAGCACTCTCTTCGTCGACCTCACGGTCTACTCTCCAACCTCCATCTCTTCTCCTCGACAGCGCATCTACCAGTCCAGCCACCACTTCGAGAAGAAGAAATAGACGAATAGACCCAGGATTTGAAGAAGAGGAGAATCGATTGACTTTTCAGCCCGCGGCCCCTGCCTCCTCTCCTCCACCGCGTCCAGCCACTTGGAGATAAAGAAGAAAACAAACCGAGAAAGGGAAATGCAGATCTGAAGGAAAGAGAAGAGGAAACCGAGACGTTGCTTGATTGTTGTGTTTGTTGCTCTTTTTCAGGTCGCCATTGAAGGTCATCGTCGAGGAAGAAAGAAGAGACAGATCCGTTGGTTTCCTTTGATTTTGAGATGTTTTATTTGTTGTTTGTGTTTTGTATTTGTTTGTTTTCGCAGGTCGCCGTGGAGGCCACCTCCGACGAGGATTTGAAGAGAAGAGGTAGATCCAGCCGCGCCTGTCCAGCTGCTCCCTCTGCGGGGGCACGTGGCTCCATGCGCCGCCAGTGACGGTGGTGCGTGGGATGACGCGCCACCAGTGCTGCAGCCTCTACCACCGCGTCCAGATTTGTTCCTGATTTCCTTTTATGGAATTGTCCTGTATGTTTATGTGTTTATTTGAACTTGTATTTTTTTTATATTATTTGTGGGATGTAATGAAAAGATATGAAAAAGACAAATATGTGTGTGAGTTGTATTTTACTGTTAAAATGTGATGAAAAAAAATGCAAAAGAGATTGTGTGTGTGTGTTTTATTGATTCAATTTTATGTTTGTTTTGATAGAGAAAAAGAATATAAAATAAAATAAAATAAATGTGTTTTCTTTGTAAAAATTCAAAACCAATATTTCAAAAGTATAAAAATCTTTTTTTTGGGGAATTTATTATTCACTGCTAATATTCAGATAAATAAATCTTAAAGGTTTATACCTAAAATATTCGGAGAAATAGTATGCTATTATTCACTGTTCGCTGTTTGGATAAATAAATCTTATCCAAAATATTTGGCGGGAATAGTATGTTATTATTGATTGTGCATCAAAAGTATTGTTAAATCTCTTATTTTACATATGTATTTATTAGTTTTATTTGGGATTTTATAATAATTGATGTGCTTTTAGTAAATTTCTCTTAATGTTTCGACAAGTTTTTTGAGCTTAAATGAATTATTTCAGGAAATTTAAACGTCGAAATTTGGAAGAAAGAATTGGAGGAGAAATCTATGGAAAGCTAGAGGGAAGATTGTTACTTTATCTTGGGTCAAAAAGAAGAAAGATTCAGCTAAAAATGAGGAAGAAATTCGAGCACACAAATCTTCTCCAAGTTGCCGAAATAATAAGTTTTCCAGAACACCTTTCGGTGTTTCAGTCATAACTTTTGACTACGAGCTCCAAAATATATGGTTTTTAATGTTCTGGAAATCTAACAAAAAAGCCTACAAATGTGTGTCTAATAGCTGTCTCCAGAAAACGCTTCTAAAGTGGGGGTAAAGTGCAGTACAAAGTTGGCATCAAATCGAGCACGAGAATATGCTTCAAGGTGCCAACATAATGAGTTTTCCAGAACACCTTTCGGCGTGTCGGTCATATCTTTTGACTCAGAGATCCAAATTATATGATTTTTAATGTTCTGGAAAGCTAATAGAAAGGGCTATAAATATGTGTCTAATAGCCTTCTCCAAAGGACGCTCAGAAATAGGGTTAAATTGCAGTCCAAGTTAGCTTCAAATCTGTCTTGCAATATTTTCCGAGATTGTGTTTTGTTCTTCTTGTTTTAGATTTCAGTTTTATTTTAGTTGTAAAACTTATTATTCCAATTTGATTCAGGTTATTTCATGTTTATTAAAGTGTTTTTATATATAATTATGGTTGGCTAATCTCTTTCTTGGATCCAAATCAAGGATGATGGTGATTGAGGTGAGTTCTTTAAGATATGAATGAATCTTAATGTCTATCTTCACTTTTTCTTCATGAATGTTTTGTTATTGCAAAGAAATTTTAGAAATCATCTAAGTAATGTTATAATCTTGAATTTTTATGAACAAAACTTAGTTTTGGTATAGAGATTGCTTGATTCAATGTCTTACTTAATATGAAAACACTCGTTTATTCTTAAGCAATAATCATCTTCATGTTTTAGATCTTCATTGTAATATCTTCCGACCTAATATCACCATCGTTGATATTAGGTTGAGTTATCTTATATATGTTGAAGGATTCACCAATACATCACCATCAAAATTGATTTGGAACCAAGACTTACCTTTTCTTATCATTTAAATCTAATTACTCTCTTTTATCTTAGAAAACAAATTCATTCATCATTCTCCTAAAATATTTTTGTTGTTACCTAGCTTAATTTATAAATCTAGCTCTCTGTGGATATGACCTCGATCTTACCGAGTTAATTGCTACATCGCACACTCATGCACTTGTGAGTTAAAACAAGCCGATCATAAATAGCGGTCAAGCAATTATATACTTTTTGGTGTTTGGATAAATAAATTCTAAGGGGTTTATCCAAAATATTCGGCGAGAATGATAATAATCAATAAAATTCACAAGATTTTTTTCTAAGCGATGATCAATTTCTTTTTTATCTTAACATTTTTTGTGAATAAATACGACTTATTGAAGCATTTTTAATCACATCGAAATAGACAATGCAGCTTACCTCAGGTAAGGCGTATTAGGGGTGCTAATACCTTCCCTTTACGCAACCAGTCCCTTACCTTTGAATCTCTGAGCAAACCAGTACAAATCGGGTGTTCCTAGCGACCCTCAACAGCCAGGTGACGACTCCTCCTCAAACTCCACTGCGAGAGCCAGGATCCCTCCCGGGACGCCGCGCGGGGACGTGCGACAGGTAATATACTTTTCCCTCAAGCATGATTGAACATGGTTTTTGGGTGGGTGTTAGCCTTGGATTTATATTAGATTTCAATTTTATGGGAAATACACTTTTCCTCCAAACATGATTGAACTTTGTTTTTGGAGGGGGTGTTAGCCTTGGATTTTCGGACAAATTGATCTGACTCGACTAGCCCCATTTAAATGAGTATTAGCCTTAGATTTCTAACCTTGTTCATATCAAAGCCCTTTTTAGTTTATATTAGAGTTCAATTTTATTGGTAATAGACTTTTCACCCAAACATTATTGAACTTTGTTTTTGGGTGGGTGTTAGCCTTGGATTTTCGGACAAATTGATCCTGACTCGACTAGCCCCATTTAAATCGGTATAAGCCTTAGATTTCTATCCTTGTTCATATCCAAGCCCTTTTTAGTTGGTATTAGACTTCAATTTTATGGGTAATAGACTTTTTCCCAAGCATGATTGAACTTGGTTTTTAGAGGGGGTGTTAGCCTTGGATTTTCAGAAAAAATGATCCTGACTCGACGAGCCCCATTTAAATGAGTATTAACCTTAAATTTCTAACCTTGTTCATATCCAATCTCTTTTTATTCTGTATTAGAATTCAATTTTATGGGTAATGATTGAACTTGGTTTTTGGGTGGGTGTTAGCCTTGGATTTTTGGACAAATTGATCCTCACTCGACTAGCCCCATTTAAATGGGTATTAGCCTTAGATTTCTAACCTTTTTCGTATCCAATCACTTTTTAGTTGCTATTAGACTTCAATTTTATGGGTAATACACTTTTCTTCCAAGCATGATTGAACTTGGTTTTTCAAGGGGGTGTTATCGTTGGATTTTTGAACAAATTCATCTTGACTCGACTAGCCCAATTTAAATGAGTATTTGCCTTAGATTTTTAACCTTTTTCGTATCCAAGCTCTTTTTAGTTGCTATTAGACTTTAATTTTATGGGTAATACACTTTCCCCCCAAAATGATTGAACTTGGTTTTTGGGTGGGTGTTAGCCTTGGATTTTCGGACAAATTGATCCTCACTCGACTAGCCCCATTTAAATGGTTATAAGCAGCAGATTTCTAATCTTCTTCATATCCAATCCCTTTTTAGTTGGTATTAGGCTTCAATTTTATGGGTAATAAACTTTTCCCCCAAAATGATTGAATTTGGTTTTTTGGTGGGTGTTAGCCTTGGATTTTCGGACAAACTGATTCTCACTCGACTAGCCCCATTTAAATGGGTATTAGCCTTAGATTTCTAGCCTTGTTCATATCCAGGCACTTTTTTGTTGCTATTAGACATTAATTTTATGGGTAATACACTTTTCCCCCAAACATGATTAAACTTGGATTTTGGAGGGGCTGTTAGCCTTGGATTTTCGGACAAATTGATCCTCACTCAACTAGCCCCATTTAAATGGGTGTAATCCTTAGATTTCTAACCTTGTCATATCCAAGCACTTTTTTGTTGCTATTAAAATTTAATTTTATGGGTAATACACTTTTCCCCCAAACATGATTAAACTTGGTTTTTGGGTGGGTGTTAGCCTTGGATTTTCGGACAAATTGATCATCACTCGACTAGCCCTATTTAACTGGTTATAAGCATTATATTTCTAACCTTGTTCATATCCAATCCCTTTTTAGTTGGTACTAGGCTTCAATTTTATGGGTAATACACTTTTCCCCCCAAGCATGAATAAACTTGGTTTTTGGGTGGGTGTTAGCCTTGGATTTTCGAACAAATTGATCCTCACTCGAATAGCCACATTTAAATGAGTATTTGCCTTAGATTTATTACCTTGTTCATATCCAAGCACTTTTTGGTTGCTATTAGACTTCAATTTTATGGGTAATACACGTTTCCCCCAAGCATGAATTAACTTGGTTTTTGGGTGGGTGTTAGACTTGGATTTTCGAACAAATTGATCCTGACTCGACTGACCCCATTTAAATGAGTATTAGCCTTAGACTTCTAACCTTTTTCGTATCCAATCCCTCTTTAGTTGCTATTAGCCGTCAATTTTATGGGTAATATACTTTTCCCCCAAGCATGATTGAACTTGGTTTTTGGGTGGGTGTTAGCCTTGGATTTTCGGACAAATTGATCCTCACTCGACTAGCCCTATTTAAATGGGTATTAGCCTTAGATTTATAACCTTGTTCATATCCAACCACTTTTTTGTTGCTATTAGACCTTAATTTTATTGGTAATAGACTTTTCCCCAAGCATGATTGAACTTGGTTTGTTTTTGGGTGGGTGTTAGCCTTGGATTTTCGGACAAATTGATTCTCCCTTGACTAGCCCCATTTTAAATGTGTAAGCCTTATAATTCTAACCTCTTTCATATCCAAGACCTTTTTAGCTGGTATTAGGCTTCAATTTTGAGGATAATATACTTTTCCCCCAAGCATGATTGAACCTGGTTTTTGCGTGGGTGTTAGCATTGGATTTTCGGACAAATTGATCCTCACTCGACTAGCCCTATTTAAATGGATATTAGCCTTAGATTTCTAACCTTGTTCATATCCAAGCCCTTTTTAGTTAGTATTAGACTTCAAATTTATGGGTAATATACTTTTCCCCAAGCATGATTAAACTTTGTTTTTGGAGGGGGTGTTAGCCTTGGATTTTTGGACAAATTAATTCTCACTCGACTAGCCCCATTTAAATGGGTATAAGCCCATATTTCTAACCCTGTTCATACCACAACCCTTTTTAGTTGCTATTAGACATTAATTTTATGGGTAATACACTTTTCCCCCAAACATGATTAAACTTGGATTTTGGATGGGGTGTTAGCCTTGGATTTTCGGACAAATTGATCCTCACTCAACTAGCCCCATTTAAATGGGTGTAATCCTTAGATTTCTAACCTTGTCATATCCAAGCACTTTTTTGTTGCTATTAAAATTGAATTTTATGGGTAACACATTTTCCCCCCAAACATGATTAAACTTGGTTTTTGGATGGGTGTTAGCCTTGGATTTTCGGACAAATTGATCCTCACTCGACTAGCCCCATTTTAAATGTATAATCCTTATATTTCTAACCTCTTTCATATCCAAGACCTTTTTAGCTGGTATTAGGCTTCAATTTTGAGGATAATATACTTTTCCCCCAAGCATGATTGAACTTGGTTTTTGGGTGGGTGTGAGCCTTGGATTTTCGGACAAATTGATCCTCACTCGACTAGCCCCATTTAAATGGTTATAAGCATTATATTTCTAACCTTGTTCATATCCAATCCCTTTTTAGTTGGTACTAGGCTTCAATATTATAGGTAATAGACTTTTCCCCCAAACATGATTGAACTTGGTTTTTGGTGGGTGTTAGCCTTGGATTTTCTGACAAATTGATCCTGACTCGACTAGCCCCATTTAAATAAGTATTAGCCTTAGATTTTTTACTTTTTTCGTATCCAATCCCTTTTTAGTTGCTATTAGACCTTAATTTTATGGGTAATACACTTTTCCCCCAAACATGATTAAACTTGGATTTTGGAGGGGGTGTTAGCCTTGGATTGTCGGACAAATTCATCCTGACTCAACTAGCCCCATTTAAATTGGTGTAATCCTTAGATTTCTAGCCTTGTTCCTATCCAAGCACTTTTTAGTTGGTATTAGGCTTCAATTTTATGAGTAATACACTTTTCCCCCAAGCATGATTAAAGTTGGTTTTTGGGTGGGTGTTAGCCTTGGATTTTCGGACAAATTGATCCTCACTCGAATAGCCACATTTAAATGAGTATTAGCCTTAGATTTCTAACCTTTTTCATATCCAAGCACTTTTTTGTTGCTATTAGACCTTAATTTTATGGGTAATAGAGTTTTCCCCCAAGAATGATTGAACTTGGATTTTGGTTGGGGTGTTAGCATTCGATTTTCGGACAAATTGATCCTGACTCGACTAGCCCCATTTAAATGGGTGTAATCCTTAGATTTCTAACCTTGTCATATCCAAGCACTTTTTTGTTGCTATTAAAATTGAATTTTATGGGTAACACACTTTTCCCCCAAACATGATTAAACTTGGTTTTGGGATAGGTGTTAGCTTGGGATTTTCGGACAAATTGATTCTGACTCGAATAGCCCCATTTAAATCGTTATAAGCAGCTTATATTTCTAACCTTGTTCATATCCAAGCCCTTTTTTGTTGCTATTACACCTGAATTTTATGGGTAATAGACTTTTCCCCCAAGAATGATTGAACTTCGTTTTTGGGTGGGTGTTAGCCTTGGATTTTCGGACAAATTAATCCTAACTCGAATAGCCACATTTAAATGAGTATTAGCCTTAGATTTATTACCTTGTTCTTATCCAAGCACTTTTTAGTTGCTATTAGACTTCAATATTATAGGTAATACACTTTTTCCCCCTAGCATGAATGAACTTGGTTTTTGGACGGGTGTTAGCCTTGGATTTTCGGACAAATTGATCCCGACTGATCGATCCTATTTAAATGAGTATTAGCCTTAGATTTCTAACCTTTTTCGTATCCAATCCCTCTTTAGTTGCTATTACCCGTCAATTTTATGGGTAATATACTTTTCCCCCAAGCATGATTGAACAAGGTGTTGGGTGGGTGTTAGCCTTGGATTTTCGGATAAATTGATCCTCACTCGACTAGTCCCATTTAAATAGGTGTAATCCTTAGATTTCTAACCTTGTCATATCCAAGCACTTTTTTGTTGCTATTAGACCATAATTTTATGGGGAATATACTTTTCCCCCTAGCATGAATGAACTTGGTTTTTGGACGGGTGTTAGCCTTGGATTTTCGGACAAATTGATCTCACTCGACTAGCCCCATTTTAAATGTATAATCCTTATATTTCTAACCTCTTTCATATCCAAGACCTTTTTAGCTGGTATTAGGCTTCAATTTTGAGGATAATATACTTTTCCCCCAAGCATGATTGAACCTGGTTTTTGCGTGGGTGTTAGCATTGGATTTTCGGACAAATTGATCCTCACTCGACTAGCCCCATTTAAATGGGTATTAGCCTTAGATTTCTAACCTTGTTCATATCCAAGCACTTTTTGGTTGCTATTAGTCCTTAATTTTATGGGTAATAGACGTTTCCCCCAAGCGTGATTGAACTTGGTTGGTTTTTGGGTGGGTGTTAGGCTTGGATTTTCGGAGAAATTGATCCTCACTAGACTAGCCCCATTTAAATGCTTATAAGCCCAGATTTCTAACCCTGTTCATACCACAACCCTTTTTAGTTGGTATTAGACTTCAATTTTATGGGTAATACACTTTTCCCCCAAACATGATTAAACTTGGATTTTGGATGGGGTGTTAGCCTTGGATTTTCGGACAAATTGATCCTCACTCAACTAGCCCCATTTAAATGGGTGTAATCCTTAGATTTCTAACCTTGTCATATCCAAGCACTTTTTTGTTGCTATTAAAATTTAATTTTATGGGTAATACACTTTTCCCCCAAACATGATTAAACTTGGTTTTTGGATGGGTGTTAGCCTTGGATTTTCGGACAAATTGATCCTCACTCGACTAGCCCTATTTTGAATGTATAAGCCTTATATTTCTAACATTTTTCATATCCAAGACATTTTTAGCTGGTAATAGACTTCAATTTTGAGGATAATATACTTTTCCCCTAAGCATGATTGAACCTGGTTTTTGGATGGGTGTTAGCGTTGGATTTTCGGACAAATTGATCATCACTCGACTTGCCCTATTTAAATGGTTATAAGCATTATATTTCTAACCTTGATCTTATCCAATCCCTTTTTATTTGGTACTAGGCTTCAATTTTATAGGTAATAGACTTTTCCCCCAAGCATGATTGAACTTGGTTTTTGGTGGGTGTTAGACTTGCATTTTCGGACAAATTGATCCTGACTCGACTAGCCCCATTTAAATAAGTATTAGCCTTAGATTTTTAACCTTTTTCGTATCCAAGCCCTTTTTAGTTGCTATTAGACCTTAATTTCATGGGTAATACACTTTTTCCCCAAACATGATTAAACTTCGATTTTGGAGGGGGTGTTAGCCTTGGATTGTCGGACAAATTGATCCTGACTCCACTAGCGCCGTTTAAATGGGTGTAATCCTTAGATTTCTAACCTTGTTCATATCCAAATCCTTTTTAGTTGGTATTCGGCTTCAATTTTATGGGTAATACAATTTTCCCCCAAGCATGATTGAACTTGGTTTTTGGGTGGGTGTTAGCCTTGGATTTTCGGACAAATTGATTCTCACTCGACTAGCCCCATTTAAATGGGTATTAGCGTTAGATTTATTACCTTGTTCATATCCAAGCACTTTTTAGTTGCTATTATGGGTACTACACTTTCCCCAAGCGTGATTGAATTTGGTTTTTGGGTGGGTGTTAGCCTTGGATTTTCGGACAAATTGATCCTCACTCGACTGACCCCATTTAAATGAGTATTAGCCTTAAATTTCTAACCTTTTTCGTATCTAATCCCTCTTTAGTTGCTATTAGACGTCAATTTTATGGATAATATACTTTTCCCCCATGAATGATTGAACTTGGTTTTTGGGTGGGTGTTAGCCTTGGATTTTCGGACAAATTGATCCTCACTCGACTAGCCCCATTTAAATGGTTATAAGCCCAGATTTCTAACCCTGTTCATACCACAACCCTTTTTAGTTGGTATTAGACTTCAATTTTATGGGTAATATACTTTTCGCCCAAGCATGATTGAACTTGGTTTTTGGGTGGGTGTTAGCCTTGGATTTTCGGACAAATTGATCGGACTCGACTAGCCCCATTTAAATGAGTATTAGCCTTAGATTTTTAACCTTTTTCGTATCCAAGCCCTTTTTAGTTGCTATTAGACCTTAATTTTATGGGTAATATACTTTTCCCCCAAACATGATTAAACTTGGATTTTGGAGGGGGTGTTAGCCTTGGATTGTCGGACAAATTGATCCGGACTCAACTAGCCCCATTTAAATGGGAGTAATCCTTAGATTTCTAACCTTCTTCATATCCAATCCCTTTTTTGTTGCTATTAGACCTTAATTTTATGGGTAATATACTTTTCCCCAAAGCATGATTGAACTTGTTTTTGGGTGGGTGTTAGCCTTGGATTTTCGGACAAATTGATTATCACTCGACTAGCCCTATTTAAATAGTTATAAGCATTATATTTCTAACCTTGTTCATATCCAATCCCTTTTTAGTTTCTATTAGGCTTCAATTTTATGGGTAATAGACTTTTCCCCCAAGCATGATTGAACTTGGTTTTTGGGTGGGTGTTAGCTTTGGATTTTCGGACAAATTGATCCTGACTCAAGTAGCCCCATTTAAATAAATATTAGCCTTAGATTTTTAACCTTTTTCGTATCCAAGCCCTTTTTAGTTGCTATTAGGCTTCAATTTTATGAGTAATACAATTTTCCCCCAAGCATGATTAAAGTTGGTTTTTGGGTGCGTGTTAGCCTTGGATTTTCGGACAAATTGATCCTCACTCGAATAGCCATATTTAAATGCGTATTAGCCTTAGATTTATTACCTTGTTCATATCCAAGCACTTTTTAGTTGCTATTAGACTTCAATTTTATGGGTAATACACTTTTCCCCCCAAGTATAAATGGACTTGGTTTTCGGGTGGGTGTTAGCCTTGGATTTTCGAACAAATTGATCCGGACTCGATCGGCCCCATTTAAATGGGTATTAGCCTTAGATTTCTAACCTTGTTCATATCCAAGCACTTTTTTGTTGCTATTAGGCTTTAATTTTATGCGTAATAGACTTTTCCCCCAAGAATGATTGAACTTGATTTTTGGGTGGGTGTTAGCCTTTGATTTTCGGACAAATTTATCCTGACTAGACTAGACCCATTTAAATGGGTCTCAGCCTTATATTTCTAACCTTGTTCATATCCAAGCATTTTTTTTGTTGCTATCAGACCTTAATTTTATGGGTAATAGACTTTTCCTCCAAGAATGATTGAACTTGGTTTTTGGATGGGTGTTAGCCTTGGATTTTGGGACAAATTGATTCTCACTCTACTAGCCCCATTTTAATGGGTATAAGCCTTAGATTTCTAACCTTGTTCATATCCAAGCACTTTTTTGATGCTATTAGACCTTAATTTTATGGGTAATAGACTTTTCCCCCAAGCAGATTGAACTTGGTTTTTGGTGGGTGTTAAGCTTGGTTTTTCGGACAAATTGATCCTCACTAGACTAGCCCCATTTAAATAAGGATTAGCCTTAGATTTTTAACCATGTTCGTATGCAAGCCCTTTTTAGTTGCTATTAGACCTTAATTTTATGGGTAATATACTTTTCCCTAAACATGATTAAACTTGGATTTTGGAGGGGTGTTAGTCTTGGATTGTCTGGACAAATTGATCCGGACTCAAATAGCCCCATTTAAATGGGTGTAATCCTTAGATTTGTAACCTTTTTCATATCCAATCCCTTTTTGTTGCTATTAGACCTTAATTTTATGGGTAATATACTTTTCCCCCAAGCATGATTGAACTTGCATTTTGGGTGGGTGTTAGCCTTGGATTTTCGGACAAATTGATCATCACTCGACTAGCCCTATTTAAATGGTTATAAGCATTATATTTCTAACCTTGTTCATATCCAATCCCTTTTTAGTTGGTACTAGGCTTCAATTTTATGGGTAATAGACTTTTCCCCCAAGCATGATTGAACTTGGTTTTTGGGTGGGTGTTAGCCTTGGATTTTCGGACAAATTGATACTGACTAGACTAGCCCCATTTAAATAAGTATTAGCCTTAGATTTTTAACCATTTTCGTATGCAAGCCCTTTTTAGTTGCTATTAGACCTTAATTTTATGGGTAATATACTTTTCCCCCAAACATGATTAAACTTGGATTTTGGAGGGGGTGTTAGCCTTGGATTGTCGGACAAATTGATCCGGACTCAACTAGCCCCATTTAAATGGGAGTAATCCTTAGATTTCTAACCTTGTTCATATCCAAGCACTTTTTTGTTGCTATTAAAATTTAATTTTATGGGTAATACACTTTTCCCCCAAACATGATTAAACTTGGTTTTTGCGTGGGTGTTAGCCTTGGATTTTCGGAATAATTGATCATCACTCGACTAGCCCTATTTAACTAGTTATAAGCATTATATTTCTAACCTTGTTCATATCCAATCCCTTTTTAGTTGGTACTAGGCTTCAATTTTATGGGTAATAGACTTTTCCCCCAAGCATGATTGAACTTGGTTTTTGGGTGGGCGTTAGCCTTGGATTTTCGGACAAATTGATCCTGACTCAAGTAGCCCCATTTAAATAAATATTAGCCTTAGATTTTTAACCTTTTTCATATCCAAGCCCTTTTTAGTTGCTATTAGACATTAATTTTATGGGTAATACACTTTTCCCCCAAACATGATTAAACTTGGATTTTCGATGGGGTGCTAGCCTTCTATTTTCGGACAAATTGATCCTCACTCAACTAGCCCCATTTAAATGGGTGTAATCCTTAGATTTCTAATCCTGTTCATACCACAACCCTTTTTAGTTGGTATTAGGCTTCAATTTTATGAGTAATACAATTTTCCCCCAAGCATGATTAAAGTTGGTTTTTGGGTGCGTGTTAGCCTTGGATTTTCGGACAAATTGATCCTCACTCGAATAGCCATATTTAAATGCGTATTAGCCTTAGATTTATTACCTTGTTCATATCCAAGCACTTTTTAGTTGCTATTAGACTTCAATTTTATGGGTAATATACTTTTCCCCCAAGCATGATTGAACTTGGTTTTTGGGTGGGTGTTAGCCTTGGATTTTCGGACAAATTGATCCTGACTCGACTAGCCCCATTTAAATAAGTATTAGCCTTATATTTTTAACCTTTTTCGTATCCAAACCCTTTTTAGTTGCTATTAAACTTTAATTTATGGGTAATACACTTTTCCCCCAAACATGATTAAACTTGGATTTTGGATGGGGTGTTAGCCTTGGATTTTCGGACAAATTGATCCTGACTGAAATAGCCCCATTTAAATGGTTATAAGCAGCTTATATTTCTCACCTTGTTCATATCCAATCCCTTTTTAGTTGGTATTAGGCTTCAATTTTATGGGTAATAAACTTTTCCCCCAAGCGTGATTGAATTTGGTTTTTGGGTGGGTGTTAGCCTTGGATTTTCGGACAAATTGATCCTCACTCGACTAGACCCATTTAAATGGGTATTAGCCTTAGATTTCTAACCTTGTTCATATCCAAGCATTTTTTTTGTTGCTATCAGACCTTAATTTTATGGGTAATAGACTTTTCCTCCAAGAATGATTGAACTTGATTTTTGGGTGGGTGTTAGCCTTGGATTTTCAGGCAAATTGATCCTGAATCAACTAGCCCCGTTTAAATTAGTATTAGCCTTAGATTTATAACCTTCTTCATATCCAAGCCCCTTTTAGTTTGTATTAGACTTTAATTTTATTGGTAATAGACTTTTCCCCCAAGAATGATTGAACTTGGTGTTTTGAGTGGGTGTTAGCCTTGGATTTTCGGACAAATTGATCCTGACTAGACTAGCACCATTTAAATGAGTATTAGTCTTAGATTTCTATCCTTGTTCATATCCAAGCCCATTTTAGTTTCTATTAGACTTCAATTTTATGGGTAATAGACTTTTCCTCCAAGCATGATTGTACTTGATTTTTGGAGGGGTGTTAGCCTTGGATTTTCGGACAAATTGATCCTCACTCGACTAGCCCCATTTAAATGGGTATTAGCCTTAGATTTCTAACCTTGTTCATATCCAAGCACTTTTTGGTTGCTATTAGACATTAATTTTATGGGTAATAGACTTTTCCCCCAAGAATAATTGAACTTCGATTTTGGGTGGGTGTTAGCCTTGGATTTTGAGACAAATTGATCCTCACTCGACTAGCCCCATTTAAATGGGTATTAGCCTTAGATTTCTAACCTTTTTCGTATCCAATCCCTTTTTAGTTGCTATTAGACGTCAATTTTATGGGTAATATACTTTTCCCCCAAGCATGATTGAACTTGGTTTTTGGGTGGGTGTTAGCCCTGGATTTTCGGACAAATTGATCCTGACTCAACTAACCCAATTTAATTCGGTATAATACTTAGATTTTTAACCTTTTTCTTATCAAATCCCTTTTTAGTTGCTATTAGGCTTCAATTTACGGGAAATACACTTTTCCCCCCAAGCATGAATGAACTTGGTTTTTGGGTGGGTGATAGCCTTGGATTTTTGGACAAATTGATCCTCACTCGAATAGCCACATTTAAATGAGTATTAGCCTTAGATTTATTACCTTGTTCATATCGAAGCACTTTTTAGTTGCTATTAGACTTCAATTTTATGGGTAATACACTTTTCCCCCCAAGCATGATTGAACTTGGTTTTTGGGTGGGTGTTAGCCTTGGATTTTCGGACAAATTGATCCTCACTCGACTAGCCCCATTTAAATGAGTATTAGCCTTAGATTTCTAAACATATTCATATTCAAGCACTTTTTTGTTGCAATTAAGATTTAATTTTATGGGTAACACACTTTTCCCCCAAACATGATTAAACTTGGTTTTTGGATGGGTGTTAGCGTTGGATTTTCGTACAAATTGATCAGGACTCGACTAGCCCCATTTAAATAGTTATAAGTAGCAGATTTCTAACCTGGATCATGTCCAATCCATTTTTAGTTGGTATTAGGCTTCAGTTCTATGGGTAATAGACTTTTCCCCCAAGCATGATTGAACTTGGTTTTTGGGTGGGTGTTAGCCTTGGATTTTCGGACAAATTGATCCTCACTCGACTAGCCCCATTTAAATGGGTATTAGCCTTAGATTTCTAACCTTGTTCATATCCAAGCACTTTTTTGTTGCTATTAGACCTTAATTTTATGGGTAATAGACTTTTCCCCCAAGCATGATTGAACTTGGTTTTTGGGTAGGCGTTAGCCTTGGATTTTCGGACAAATTGATCCTGACTCAGTAGCCCCATTTAAATAAATATTAGCCTTAGATTTTTAACCTTTTTCATATCCAAGCCCTTTTTAGTTGCTATTAGACATTAATTTTATGGGTAATATACTTTTCCCCCAAACATGATTAAACTTGGTTTTTCGGTGGGTGTTAGCCTTGGATTTTCGGACAAATTGATCCTCACTCGACTAGCCCTATTTAAATGGGTATTAGCCTTAGATTTCTAACCTTGTTCATATCCAAGCCCTTTTTTGTTGCTATTAGACCTTAATTTTATGGGTAATAGACTTTTCCCCCAAGAATGATTGAACTTCGTTTTTGGGTCGGTGTTAGCCTTGGATTTTCGGACAAATTGATCCTCACTCGACTAGCCCCATTTAAATAAGTATTAGCCTTAGATTGCTAACCTTGTTCATATCCAAGCACTTTTTTGTTGCTATTAGACCTTAATTTTATGGGTAATATACTTTTCCTCCAAGCATGATTGAACTTGGTTTTTGGGTGGGTGTTAGCCTTGGATTTTCGGACAAATTGATCCTCGCTGACTAGCCCCATTTATATGAGTATTAACCTTAGATTTCTAAACTTTTCAATATAGAACCCCTTTTTAATTGCTATTAGACGTCAATTGTATGAGAAATACACTTTTCCCTCAACCATGATTGAACTTGGTTTTTGGGTGGGTGTTAGCCTTGGAGTTTCGGACAAATTGATCCTAACTCGACTAGCCCCATTTAAATGCATATTAGCCTTAGATTTCTAACGTTTTTCTTATCCAAGCCATTTTTAGTTGCTATTAGACGTCAATTTTATAGGTAATACACTTTTCCTCCAAACATGATTGAACTTGGATTTTGGAGGGGGTGTTAGCCTTGTATTTTCGGACAAATTGATCCTGACTCGACTACCCCCATTTAAATGGGTGTAATCCATAGATTTCTAACCTTGTCATTTGCAAGCACTTTTTTGTTGCTATTAAAATTGAATTTTATGGGTAACACAGTTTTCCCCCGAACATGATTAAACTTGGTTTTTGGATGGGTGCTAACGTTGGATTTTCGGACAAATTGATCCTAAATCGAATAGCCCTATTTAAATGGTTATAAGCAGCTTATATTTCTAACGTTGTTCATATCCAATCCCTTTCTTTTGGTATTAGGCTTCAATTTTATGGGTAATAAACTTTTCCCCCAAGCATGATTGAATTTGGTTTTTGGGTGGGTGTTAGCCTTGGATTTTCGGACAAATTGATCCTCACTCGACTAGCCCCATTGGAATGGGTATTAGCCTTGGATTTCTAACCTTGTTCATATACAAACACTTTTTTGTTGCTATTAGTCCTTAATTTTATGGGTAATAGACGTTTCCCCCAAGCGTGATTGAACTTGGTTGGTTTTTGGGTGGGTGTTAGGATTGGATTTTCGGACATATTGATCTTCACTCGACTAGCCCCATTTAAATGGGTAATAGCCTTAAATTTCCAACCTTATTCATATCCAATCCCTTTTTAGTTGGTATTAGACTTCAATTTTAGGAGTAATACACTTTTTCCCCAAACATGATTAAACTTGGTTTTTGGAGTGGGTGTTAGCGTTGGATTTTCGGAAAAATTGATCCTTAATCGACTAGGCCCATTTAAATGGGTATTTGTCTTAGATTTCTAAGCTTGGTCATATCCAAGCACTTTTTGTTACTATCAAACCATAATTTTATGGGTAATACACTTTCCCCCCAAAATGATTGAACTTGGTTTTTGGGTGGGTGTTAGCCTTGGATTTTCGGACAAATTGATCCTCACTCGACTAGCCCCATTTAAATAGGTATTAGCCTTAGATTTCTAACCTTGTTCATATCCAAGCACTTTTTTGTTGCTATTAGACCTTAATTTTATGGGTAATATACTTTTCCCCCAAGCATGATTGAACTTGGTTTTTGGGTGGGTGTTAGCCTTGGATTTTCGAACAAATTGATCCTCACTCGACGATCCCATTAAAATGAGTATTAGCCTTCGATTTCTAACATTATTCTTATCCAAGCCCTTTTTAGGTAGTATTAGACTTCAATTTTATGGGTAATAGACATTTCCCCCAAGCAGGAATCAAGTTGGTTTTTGAAGTGGGTGTTAGCCTTGGATATTCGGACAAATTGATCCTCACTCGAATAGCCACATTTAAATGAGTATTAGCCTTAGATTTATTACCTTATTCATATCCAAGCACTTTTTAGTTGCTATTAGACTTCAATTTTATGGGTAATACACTTTTCCCCCCAAGCATGAATAAACTTGGTTTTTGGGTGGGTGTTAGCCTTGGATTTTCGAACAAATTAATCCTCACTCGACTAGTCCCATTTAAATGGGTATTAGGCTTAGATTTCTAAACATATTCATATTCAAGCACTTTTTTGTTGCAATTAAGATTTAATTTTATGAGTAATATACTTTTCCCCCAAGCATGATTGAACTTTGTTTTTGGGTGGGTGTTAGCCTTGGATTTTCGGACAAATTGATCCTCACTCGAACAGCCCCATTTAAATGGTTATAAGCAGCTTATATTTCGTATCCAATCCCTTTTTAGTTGGTATTAGGCTTGAATTTTATGGGTAATAAACTTTTCCCCCAAGCATGATTGAATTTGGTTTTTGGGTGGGTGTTAGCCTTGGATTTTCGGACAAATTGATCCTCACTCGACTAGCCCCATTTAAATGGGTATTAGCGTTAGATTTCTAACCTTTTTCGTATCCAAGAATTTTTTTGTTGCTATCAGACCTTAATTTTTATGGGTAATAGACTTTTCTCCTAGGCATGATTGAACTTGGTTTTTGGGTGGGTGTTAGCCTTGGATTTTCGGACAAATTGATCCTGACCCAACTAGCCCCATTTAAATGAGTATAAACCTTAGATTTATAATCTTGTTCATATTCAAGCCTTTTTTTGTTGGTATTAGGCTTAAATTTTATGGGTAATACACTTTTCCCCCTAACATGATTGAAATTGGATTTTGGAGGGGGTGTTAGGCCTGTATTTTCGGACAAATTGATCCTCACTTAACTAGCCCCATTTAAATGGATATTAGCCTTAGATTTCTAACCTTGTTCATATCCAAGCCCTTTTTTGTTGCTATTACACCTGAATTTTATGGGTAATAGACTTTTCCCCCAAGAATGATTGAACTTCGTTTTTGGGTGGGTGTTAGCCTTGGATTTTCGAACAAATTGATCCTCACTCGAATAGCCACATTTAAATGAGTATTAGCCTTAGATTTATTACCTTGTTCATATCCAAGCACTTTTTAGTTGCTTTTAGACTTCAATTTTATGGGTAATACACTTTTCCGCCCAATCATGAATGAACTTGGTTTTTGGGTGGGTGTTAGCCTTGGATTTTCGGACAAATTGATCCTCACTTGACTAGCCCCATTTAAATGGGTATTAGCCTTAGATTTCTAACCTTGTTTATATCCAAGAATTTTTTTTGTTGCTATCAGACCTTAATTTTATGGGTAATAGACTTTTCTTCCAAGAATGATTGAACTTGGTTTTTGGGTGGGTGTTAGCCTTGGATTTTCGGACAAATTGATACTCACTCGACTAACCCCATTTAAATAAGTATTAGCCTTAGATTTTTAACCTTTTTCGTATCCAAGCCCTTTTTAGTTGCTATTAGACTTTAATTTTATGGGTAATACACTTTTCCCCCAAACATGATTAAACTTGGTTTTTGGATGGGTGTTAGCCTTGGATTTTCGGACAAATTGATCCTCACTCGACTAGCCCTATTTAGATGGGTATTAGCCTTAGATTTCTAACCTTGTTCATATCCAAGCACTTTTTTGTTGCTATTAGACCTTAATTTTATGGGTAATAGACTTTTCCTCCAAGCAGATTGAACTTGGTTGGTTTTTGGGTTGGTGTTAGCCTTGGATTTTCGGACAAATTGATCCTCACTCGTCTAGCCCCATTTAAATAGGTATTAGCCTTACATTTCTAACCTTGTTCATATCCAAGCACTTTTTTGTTGCTATTAGACCTTAATTTTATGGGTAATATACTTTTCCCCCAAGCATGATTGAACTTGGTTTTTGGGTGGGTGTGAGCCTTAGATTTTCGGACAAATTGATCCTCACTCGACTAGCCCCATTTAAACGGGTATTAGCCTTAGATTTCTAACCTTGTTCATATCCAAGCACGTTTTTGTTACTATTCGACCTGAATTTTATGGGTAATATAGTTTTCCCCCAAGCATGATTGAACTTGGTTTTTGCGTGGGTGTTAACCTTGGTTTTTCGGACAAATTGATCCTCACTCGAATAGCCACATTTAAATGAGTATTAGCCTTAGATTTATTACCTTATTCATATCATTGTACTTTTTAGTTGCTATTATTCTTCAATTTTATGGGTAACACACTTTTTCCTGTAGCATGATTGAACTTGGTTTTTGGGTGGGTGTTAGCCTTGGAGTTTCGTAAAAATTGACCCTCACTCGAATAGGCCCATTTAAATGAGTATTTACCTTAGATTTCTAACCTTGTTCATATCCAATCCCTTTTTAGTTGCTATTAGGCTTCAATTTTATGGGTAAAACACTTTTCCCCCAACCATGATTGAACTTGGTTTTTGGGTGGGTGTTAGCCTTGGATTTTCGGACAAATTGATCCTCACTCGACTAGCCCCATTTAAATAGGTATTAGCCTTAGATTTCTAACCTTGTTCATATCCAAGCACTTTTTTGTTGGTATTAGACCTTAATTTTATGGGTAATAGACTTTTCCCCCAAACATGATTAAACTTCGATTTTGGAGGGGGTGTTAGCCTTGGATTGTCGGACAAATTGATCCTCACTCGACTAGCCCCATTTAAATGAGTATTAGCCTTAGATTTCTAACCTTTTTCGTATCCAATCCCTCTTTAGTTGCTATTAGCTGTCAATTTTATGGGTAATATACTTTTCCCCCAAGCATGATTGAACTTGGTTTTTGGGTGGGTGTTAGCCTTGGATTTTCGGACAAATTGATCCTCACTCGACTAGCCCCATTTAAATGGTTATAAGCCCAGATTTCTAACCCTGTTCATACCACAACCCTTTTTAGTTGGTATTAGACTTCAATTTTATGGGTAATATACTTTTCCCCCAAGCATGATTGAACTTGGTTTTTGGGTGGGTGTTAGCCTTGGATTTTCGGACAAATTGATCCTCACTCGACTAGCCCCATTTAAATGGGTATTAGCCTTAGATTTCTAACCTTTTTCGTATCCAATCCCTTTTTAGTTGCTATTAGACTTTAATTTTATGGGTAATACACTTTCCCCCCAAAGATGATTAAACTTGGATTTTTGATGTGGTGTTAGCCTTGGATTTTCGGACAAATTAATCCTCACTCGACTAGCCCCATTTAAATAGGTATATTAGCCTTAGATTTCTAACCTTGTTCATATCCAAGCACTTTTTTGTTGCTATTAGACCTTAATTTTATGGGTAATATACTTTTCCCCCAAGCATGATTGAACTTGTTTTTGGGTGGGTGGTAGCATTGGATTTTCGGACAAATTGATCTTGAAGTGACTAGCCCATTTAAATGGGTATTAGCCTTAGATTTCTAACCTTGTTCATATCCAAGCACTTTTTTGTTGCTATTAGACCTTAATTTTATGGGTAATAGACTTTTCCCCCAAGAATGATTGAACTTGGTTTTTGGGTGGGTGTTAGCCTTGGATTTTCGGACAAATTGATCCTCACTCGACTAGCCCCATTTAAATGGTTATAAGCCCAGATTTCTAACCCTGTTCATACCACAACCCTTTTTAGTTGGTATTAGACTTCAATTTTATGGGTAATATACTTTTCCCCCAAGCATGATTGAACTTGGTTTTTGGGTGGGTGTTAGCCTTGGATTTTCGGACAAATTGATCCTGACTCGACTAGCCCCATTTAAATAAGTATTAGCCTTAGATTTTTAACCTTTTTCATATCCAAGCCCTTTTTAGTTGCTGTTAGACTTTAATTTTATGGGTAATACACTTTTCCCCCAAACATGATTAAATTGGATTTTGGATGGGGTGTTAGCCTTGGATTTTCGGACAAATTAATCCTCACTCGACTAGCCCCATTTAAATAGGTATATTAGCCTTAGATTTCTAACCTTGTTCATATCCAAGCACTTTTTTGTTGCTATTAAAATTTAATTTTATGGGTAATACACTTTTCCCCCAAACATGATTAAACTTGGTTTTTGCGTGGGTGTTAGCCTTGGATTTTCGGACAAATTGATCGGACTCGACTAGCCCCATTTAAATGAGTATTAGCCTTAGATTTTTAACTTTCGTATCCAAGCCCTTTTTAGTTGCTATTAGACTTTAATTTTATGGGTAATACACTTTCTCCCCAAATATGATTAAACTTGGATTTTGGATGGGGTGTTAGCTTTGGATTTTTGGACAACTTGATCCTGACTCAACTAGCCCCATTTAAATGGTTATAAGCCCAGATTTCTAACCCTGTTCATACCACACTCATTTTTAGTTTGTATTAGGCTTCAATTTTATGGGTAATAGACTTTTCCCCCAAGCATGATTCAACTTGGTTTTTGGGTGAGTGTTAGCCTTGGATTTTCGAACAAATTGATCCTCACTCGACTAGCCCCATTTAAATGAGTATTAGCCTTAGATTTTTAACCTTTTTCATATCCAAGGCGTTTTTAGGTTCTATTAGACGTCAATTTTATGGGTAATACACTTTTCCCTCAAACATGATTGAACTTGGATTTTGGAGGGGGGGTTAGCCTTGGATTTTCGAACAAATTCATCCTGACTCCACTAGCCTTATTTCAATGAATATTAGCTTTAGATTTCTAACCTTGTTCATATCCAAGCACTTTTTTGTTGCTATTAGACCTTAATTTTATGGGTAATATACTTTTCCCCCAAGCATGATTGAACTTGGTTTTTGGGTGGGTGTTAGCCTTGGATTTTCGGACAAATTGATCCTCACTCGACTAGCCCCATTTAAATAGGTATTAGCCTTAGATTTCTAACCTTGTTCATATCCAAGCACTTTTTTGTTGCTATTAGACCTTAATTTTATTGGTAATATACTTTTCCCCCAAACATGATTGAACTTGGTTTTTGGGTGGGTGTTAGCCTTGGATTTTCGGACAAATTGATCCTCACTCGACTAGCCCCATTTAAATGGGTATTAGCCTGAGATTTCTATCCTTGTTCATATCCAAGCAATTTTTTGTTTCTATTAGACCTTAATTTTATGGGTAATAGACTTTTCCCCCAAACATGATTAAACTTCGATTTTGGAGGGGGTGTTAGCATTGGATTTTGGATGGGGTGTTAGCCTTGGATTTTCGGGCAAATTGATCGGACTCGACTAGCCCCATTTAAATGAGTATTAGCCTTAGATTTTTAACCTTTTTCGTATCCAAGCCCTTTTTAGTTGCTATTAGACTTTAATTTTATGGGTAATACACTTTTCCCCCAAACATGATTAAACTTGGATTTTGGATGGGGTGTTAGCCTTGGATTTTCGGACAAATTGATCCTCACTCGACTAGCCCCATTTAAATGGTTATAAGCCCAGATTTCTAACCCTGTTCATACCACAACCCTTTTTAGTTGGTATTAGACTTCAATTTTATGGGTAATATACTTTTCCCCCAAGCATGATTGAACTTGGTTTTTGGGTGGGTGTTAGCCTTGGATTTTCGGACAAATTGATCCTCACTCGACTAGCCCCATTTAAATGGTTATAAACCCAGATTTCTAACCCTGTTCATACCACAACCCTTTTTAGTTGGTATTAGACTTAAATTTTATAAGTAATACACTTTTCCCCCAAGCATGATTGAACTTTGTTTTTGGGTGGGTGTTAGCCTTGGATTTTCGGACAAATTGATCCTGACTCGACTAGCCCCATTTAAATAAGTATTTGCCTTAGATTTTTAACCTTTTTCGTATCCAAGCCCTTTTTAGTTGCTATTAGAGTTTAATTTTATGGTAATACACTTTTCCCCCAAACATTATTAAACTTGGATTTTGGAGGGGCTGTTAGCCTTGGATTTTCGGACAAATTGATCCTGACTCAAATAGCCCCATTTAAATAGGTATATTAGCCTTAGATTTCTAACCTTGTTCATATCCAAGCATTTTTTTGTTGCTATTAGACCTTAATTTTATGGGTAATATACTTTTCCCCTAAGCATGATTGAACTTGCATTTTGGGTGGGTGTTAGCCTTGGATTTTCGGACAAATTGATCCTCACTCGACTAGCCCCATTTAAATGGGTATTAGCCTTAGATTTCTAACCTTGTTCATATCCAAGCACTTTTTTGTTGCTATTAGACCTTAATTTTATGGGTAATAGACTTTTCCCCCAAGAATGATTGAACTTGGTTTTTGGGTGGGTGTTAGCCTTGGATTTTCGGACAAATTGATCCTCACTCGACTAGCCCCATTTAAATGGTTATAAGCCCAGATTTCTAACCCTGTTCATACCACAACCCTTTTTAGTTGGTATTAGACTTCAATTTTATGGGTAATATACTTTTCCCCCAAGCATGATTGAACTTGGTTTTTGGGTGGGTGTTAGCCTTGGATTTTCGGACAAATTGATCCTGACTCGACTAGCCCCATTTAAATAAGTATTAGCCTTAGATTTTTAACCTTTTTCATATCCAAGCCCTTTTTAGTTGCTATTAGACATTAATTTTATGGGTAATACACTTTTCCCCCAAACATGATTAAACTTGGATTTTGGATGGGGTGTTAGCCTTGGATTTTCGGACAAATTGATCCTCACTCAACTAGCCCCATTTAAATAGGTATATTAGCCATAGATTGCTAACCTTGTTCATATCCAAGCACTTGTTTGTTGCTATTAAAATTTAATTTTATGGGTAATAGACTTTTCCCCCAAACATGATTAAACTTGGATTTTGGAGGGGGTGTTAGCCTTGGATTTTCGGGCAAATTGATCGGACTCGACTAGCCCCATTTAAATGAGTATTAGCCTTAGATTTTTAACCTTTTTCGTATCCAAGCCCTTTTTAGTTGCTATTAGACTTTAATTTTATGGGTAATACACTTTCCCCCCAAATATGATTAAACTTGGATTTTGGATGGGGTGTTAGCCTTGGATTTTCGGACAAATTGATCCTCACTCGACTAGCCCCATTTAAATGGTTATAAGCCCAGATTTCTAACCCTGTTCATACCACAACCCTTTTTAGTTGGTATTAGACTTCAATTTTATGGGTAATATACTTTTCGCCCAAGCATGATTGAACTTGGTTTTTGGGTGGGTGTTAGCCTTGGATTTTCGGACAAATTGATCCTCACTCGACTAGCCCCATTTAAATGAGTATTAGCCTTAGATTTTTAACCTTTTTCGTATCCAAGCCCTTTTTAGTTGCTATTAGACTTTAATTTTATGGGTAATACTCTTTCGCCCTAAATATGATTAAACTTGGATTTTAGATGTGGTGTTAGCCTTGGATTTTCGGACAAATTAATCCTTACTCCACTAGCCCCATTTAAATAGGTATATTAGCCTTAGATTTCTAACCTTGTTCATATCCAAGCACTTTTTTGTTGCTGTTAGACCTTAATTTTATGGGTAATATACTTTTCCCCCAAGCATGATTGAACTTGCATTTTGGGTGGGTGTTAGCCTTGGATTTTCGGACAAATTGATCCTCACTCGACTAGCCCTATTTAAATGGGTATTAGCCTTAGATTTATAACCTTGTTCATATCCAACCACTTTTTTGTTGCTATTAGACCTTAATTTTATTGGTAATAGACTTTTCCCCAAGCATGATTGAACTTGGTTTGTTTTTGGGTGGGTGTTAGCCTTGGATTTTCGGACAAATTGATCCTCACTCGACTAGCCCCATTTAAATGGTTATAAGCCCAGATTTCTAACCCTGTTCATATCCAAGCACTTTTTTGTTGCTATTAGACATTAATTTTATGGGTAATAGACTTTTCCCCCAAACATGATTAAACTTCGAGTTTGGAGGGGGTGTTAGCCTTGGATTTTGGATGGGGTGTTAGCCTTGGATTTTCGGACAAATTGATACTGACTCGACTAGCCCCATTTAAATAAGTATTTGCCTTAGATTTTAAACCTTTTTTTGTATCCAAGCCTTTTTAGGTTGCTATTAGACTTTAATTTTATGGGTAATACACTTTTCCCCCAAACATGATTAAACTTGGATTTTGGAGGGGCTATTAGCCTTGGATTTTCGGACAAATTGATCCTCACTCGACTAGCCCCATTTAAATGGTTATAAGCCCAGATTTCTAACCCTGTTCATACCACAACCCTTTTTAGTTGGTATTAGACTTCAATTTTATGGGTAATATACTTTTCCCCCAAGCATGATTGAACTTGGTTTTTGGGTGGGTGTTAGCCTTGGATTTTCGGACAAATTGATCCTCACTCGACTAGCCCCATTTAAATGACTATTAGCCTTAGATTTCTAACCTTTTTCATATCCAATCCCTTTTTAGTTGGATTAGGCTTCAATTTTATGGACAATACACTTTTCCTACAATCATTATTAAACTTTGATTTTGGAAGGGTGTTAGCCTTGGATTTTCGGACAAATTGTTCTTCACTCGACTAGCCCCATTTAAATAGGTATATTAGCCTTAGATTTCTAACCTTGTTCCTATCCAAGCACTTTTTTGTTGCTATTAGACCATAATTTTATGGGGAATATACTTTTCCCCCAACCATGATTGAACTTGGTTTTTGGGTGGGTGTTAGCCTTGGATTTTCGGACAAATTGATCTTCACTCGACTAGCCCCATTTAAATAGGTATATTAGCCTTAGATTTCTAACCTTGTTCATATCCAAGCAATTTTTTGTTGCTGTTAGACCTTAATTTTATTGGTAATATACTTTTCACCCAAGCATGATTGAACTTGGTTTTTGGGTGGGTGTTAGCCTTGGATTTTCGGACAAATTGATCCTCACTCGACTAGCCCCATTTAAATGGGTATTAGCCTTAGATTTCTAACCTTGTTCATATCCAAACACTTTTTTGTTGCTATTAGACCTTAATTTTATGGGTAATAGAGTTTTCCCGCAAGAATGATGGAACTTGGTTTTTGGGTGGGTGTTAGCCTTGTATTTTCGGACAAATTGATCCTCACTTGACTAGCGCCATTTAAATGAATATGAGCCTTATATTTCTATCCTTGTTCATATCCAAGCACTTTTTCCTGCAATTAGACCTTAATTTTATGGGTAATAGACTTTTCTTCCAAGAATGATTGAACTTGGTTTTTGGGTGGGTGTTAGCCTTGGATTTTCGGACAAATTGATACTCACTCGACTAGCCCCATTTAAATAGGTATTAGCCTTACATTTCTAACCTTGTTCATATCCAAGCACTTTTTTGTTGCTATTAGACCTTAATTTTATGGGTAATAGACTTTTCCCCCAAACATGATTAAACTTCGATTTTGGAGGGGGTGTTAGCCTTGGTTTTTGGGTGGGTGTTAGCCTTGGATTTTCGGACAAATTGATCGGACTCGACTAGCCCCATTTAAATAAATATTAGCCTTAGATTTTTAACCTTTTTCATATCCAAGCCCTTTTTAGTTGCTATTAGACATTAATTTTATGGGTAATACACTTTTCCCCCAAACATGATTAAACTTGGATTTTGGATGGGGTGTTAGCCTTGGATTTTCGGACAAATTGATCCTCACTCGACTAGCCCCATTTAAATAGGTATTAGCCTTACATTTCTAACCTTGTTCATATCCAAGCACTTTTTTGTTGCTATTAGACCTTAATTTTATGGGTAATAGACTTTTCCCCCAAGCATGATTGAACTTGTTTTTGGGTGGGTGTTAAGCTTGGTTTTTCGGACAAATTGATCCTCACTTGACTAGCCCCATTTAAACGGGTATTAGCATTAGATTTCTAACCTTGTTCATATCCAAGCACTTTTTTGTTGCTATTAGACATTAATTTTTTAGGTAATAGAGTTTTCCCCCAAGAAGGATTGAACTTGGTTTTTGGGTGGGTGTTAGCCTTGGATTTTCGGACAAATAGATCCTCACTCGACTAGCCCCATTTAAATGAGTATTAGCCTTAGATTTCAAACCTTGTTCATATCCAAGAATTTTTTGTTTCTATCGGACCATAATTTTATGGGTAATAGACTTTTCCACCAAGAATGATTGAACTTGGTTTTTAGGTGGGTGTTAGCCTTTGATTTTCGAACAAATTGATCCTGACTCGACTAGCTCTATTTAAATGAGTATTAGCCTTAGATTTCTAACCTTGTTCATAACCAAGCACTTTTTAGTCGCTATTAGATGCCAATTTTATGGGTAATACACTTTTCCCGCAAACATGATTTAAACTGGATTTTGGAGGGGGTGTTAGCCTTGGATTTTCGGACAAAGTGATACTGACTCGACTTGCCCTATTTAAATGAGTATAAGCCTTATATTTCTAACCTTCTTCGTATCCAATCCCTTTTTAGTTGCTATTAGACTTTAATTTTATGGGTAAACACTTTTCCCCCAAGCATGATTGAACTTGGTTTTTGGGTGGGTGTTAGCCTTGGATTTTCGGACAAATTGATCCTCACTCGACTAGCCCCATTTAAATGGTTATAAGCCCAGATTTCTAACCCTGTTCATACCACAACCCTTTTTAGTTGGTATTAGACTTCAATTTTATGGGTAATATAGTTTTCCCCCAAGCATGATTGAACTTGGTTTTTGGGTGGGTGTTAGCCTTGGATTTTCGGATAAATTGATCCTCACTCGACTAGCCCATTTAAATGGGTATTAGCCTTAGATTTCTAGGCTTGTTCATATCCAAGCACTTTTTTGTTGCTATTACAATTTAATTTTATGGGTAATATACTTTTCGCCCAAGCATGATTGAACTTGGTTTTTGGGTGGGTGTTAGCCTTGGATTTTCGGACAAATTGATCGGACTCGACTAGCCCTATTTAAATGAGTATTAGCCTTAGATTTTTAACCTTTTTCGTATCCAAGCCCTTTTTAGTTGCTATTAAAATTTAATTTTATGGGTAATAGACTTTTCCCCCAAACATGATTAAACTTGGATTTTGGATGTGGTGTTAGCCTTGGATTTTCGGACAAATTCATCCTAACTCGACTAGCCCCATTTAAATAGGTATTAGCCTTAGATTTCTAACCTTGTTCATATCCAAGCACTTTTTTGTTGCTATTAGACCTTAATTTTATGGGTAATATACTTTTCCCCCAAGCATGATTGAACTTGGTTTTTGGGTGGGTGTTAGCCTTGGATTTTCGGACAAATTGATCCTGACTCGACTAGCCCCATTTAAATAAGTATTAGCCTTAGATTGCTAACCTTGTTCATATCCAAGCACTGTTTGGTTGCTATTACACTTCAATTTTATGGGTAATATACTTTTCCCCCAAGCATGATTGAACTTGGTTTTTGGGTGGGTGTTAGCCTTGGATTTTCGGATAAATTGATCCTCACTCGACTAGTCCCATTTAAATGGGTATTAGGCTTAGATTTCTAGCCTTGTTCATATCCAAGCACTTTTTTGTTGCTATTAGACCTTAATTTTATGGGTAATAGACTTTTCCCCCAAGAATGATTGAACTTGGTTTTTGGGTGGGTGTTAGCCTTGGATTTTCGGACAAATTGATCCTGACTCGACTAGCCCCATTTAAATGAGTATTAGCCTTAGATTTCTAACCTTGTTCATATCCAAGCACTTTTTTGTTGCTATTAGACTTCAATTTTATGGGTAATAGACTTTTCCCCCAAGCATGATTGAACTTGGTTTTTGAGTGGGTGTTAGCCTTGGATTTTCGGACAAATTGATGTTTACTCGACTAGCCCCATTTAAATAGGTATAAGCCTTAGATTTCTTACCTTGTTCATATCCAATCCTTTTTTAGTTGCTATTATACTTCAATTTTATGGGTAATACACTTTTCCCCCAAACATTATTGAACTTGGATTTTGGAGGGGTGTTAGCCTTGGATTTTGGATGGGGTGTTAGCCTTGAATTTTCGGAGAAATCCTGACTCGACTAGCCCCATTTAAATGAGAATTAGCCTTATATTTCTAACCTTTTTCATATCCAAGTCCTTTTTCTTTGCTATTAGACTTTAATTTTATGGGTAATACACTTTTCCCCATAACATGATTGAACTTGGATTTTTGAGGGGGTGTTAGCCTTGGATTTTCGGACAAATTGATCCTCACTGGACTAGCCCGATTTAAATGGGTATAAGCCGTATATTTCTAACCTTGTTCATATCCAAGCCCTTTTTAGTTGGTATTAGACTTCAATTTTATGTGAAATACACTTTTCCCCCAAACATGATTGAACTTGGTTTTTGGGTGGGTGTTAGTCTTGAATTTTTGGACAAATTGATCCTGACTCGACTAACCCCATTTAAATGAGTATCAGCCCTAGATTTCTAACCTTGTTCATATCCATGAACTTTTTAGTTGCTATCGGACCTTAATTTTTATGGGTAATAGACTTTTCCTCCAAGCATGATTGAACTTGGTTTTTGGGTGGGTGTTAGCCTTGGATTTTCGGACAAATTAATCCTGACTCGACTACCCCCATTTAAATGAGTATTAGACTTAGATTTCTAACCTTGTTCATATCCAAGCACTTTTTTGTTTCTATTAGACTTAAATTTTATGGGTAACACACTTTTCCCCCATACATGATTGAACTTGGTTTTTGGGTGGGTGTTAGCCTTGGATTTTCGGACAAATTAATCCTCACTCGACTAGCCCCATTCAAATGGGTATAAGACTTAGATTTCTAACCTTGTTCATATTCAACCCCTTTTTGGTTGCTATCAGAATTCAATTTTATGGGTAATAGATTTTTCCCCCAACCATGATTTAACTTGCGTTTTGGGTGGGTGTTAGCTTTGGATTTTCGGACAAATTGATCCTACCTCGACTACCCCATTTAAATGTGTATGAGCATTAGATTTCTAACATTGTTCATATCCAAGCACTTTTTTGTTGCTATTAGACCTTAATTTTATGGGTAATAGACTTTTCCTACAAGCATGATTGAACTTGGTTTTGGGTGGGTGTTAGCCTTGGATTTTCGGACAAATTGATCCTGACTCGACTACCCCATTTAAATGAGTATTAGCCTTAGATTTGTAAACTTTTTCATATCCAAGCTCTTTTAGTTGCAATCAGACCTTAATTTTATGTGAATTCATTTCCCAAAAACATGATTAAACTTCGATTTTGGAGGGGGTGTT